>JAABKJ010007545.1:122048614-122113283 GCA_011634705.1 Andricus grossulariae
TGACAAAAAGATACGAATTTTCAACAAAATATATGAATTTTCAAGAGGAGAGTTGAATTTGCAACAAAAATGATTAATTTTCAACCAAGATTATTATTTTTCTACTAAAAAATACCAATTTTCCACAAAATATATGCATTTTCAAGAAAATAGTTACATTTTTACCCAAATAGATCAATTTTTAACTAGATTTATGAATTTTCAGCCAATATTATGAATTTTTTGACAAAAAGATACGAATTTTCAACAAAATATATGAATTTTCAAGAGGAGAGTTGAATTTGCAACAAAAATGATTAAGTTTCAACCAAGATTATTATTTTTCTACTAAAAAATTAAATTTTCAACCAAAAAGATGAATTTTCAACCAAGATTCTAAATTTTATACTAAAAAAGAAAAATTTTCTGCCAAAAAGATAAATTTTCAACCAAGATTATTAGTTTTCTTGTAAAAAAGACGAATTTTAAACATAATATATGAATTTTCAAGAAAACAGTTAAATTTTTAACCAAATAGATCAATTTTTAACTAGAATTATGAATTTTCTGCCAATATTATTAATTTTTTGACAAAAAGATACGAATTTTCAACAAAATATATGAATTTTCAAGATGACAGTTAAATTTGCAACAAAAATGATTAAGTTTCAACCAAGATTATTATTTTTCTACTAAAAAATTAAATCCTCAACCAAAAAGACGAATTTTAAACCGAGATTATAAGTTTTCTACTAATTTAGAAAAATTTTCTAGTGATCAAAATTGAGTTTTTCTATATCTTCTTTAATCGGTTAAGCCCTTTGTGAAAATAAGAATTGTGTTTTCAATACGTTTACAAGCATTTTTAATTTCCAATTTGGCTTAAGGTGACGATTACTAGTGCATTTACCTTATAGTAACTCCCGTTTTCTAAAATTTGGAAGAGGGAAGTTTTAAAATGTGACGACGAACTCTGAATAGGGACAGGGATTTTTTTTAATTCCCTTTAAATCCGAATTATAACATAATATATCATTCTTTACGGAAACTCTCTTTACGAAAATAATTTTTTTCTCTCAAAAATTCCCTGTTCTCAGTCAGGATAATCTTAATTCTTGATGTCAAATTTTTAAATATTTATTTTATTTATTCCTTATCCCAACTCAGAATTATAAATCGTTTAGAACATTTTCTGTCTCAAAGTTGAAATTATAATACTTTACCGAAATCTCCTATCCCAACTCAGAATAATAATTTTTTTAGAGTAATCAAATATATAAAACCACTTTAATTTGCATATTAGCACATTCGAGAGAGAAATCCCGGTCACTGAATAAAATTTCCGTTCTTTTCCCGGTCAGTTAGACACCCTGATATTGTTTCAAACTACAAAAAATAAACAAATTGTCAAATTCAAGACTTGAAAATTAAACGATTTGGACTGGTTTTTCCACTAAAACTAAGAATTAAAAAAATTCGCAGTCGAAAAATAAATGCACTGTCATTTCTTGATTTCTGTTCGGTCTGATATTCGAGGATTTCCTCGAGGACTTTGAAAATCCTCAGGATTTTCACGAGTAACTTTTGCCCAAAAAGAACACAAGGCTTTTTTGGATACCCGACATCCCCTGGTCAGCTTAATTACTATCTTCGATCGGATTGCTATAACAACGATATATAAAACGAAGAAAAAATTTCTAGTCATGACTAATAGTTTCTTGATTCCAGAATTCATTGAAGCGAGTAATTTTTTAAGCATCTCTTGACTTCTCTTCCATTCCACCCCAAAGTTACCGAGCCTAAGGGACATTATAGGAGCAAGAGGGTGACGACCGACGATTCAGAATCAGGGTGTGTTTCCAATTGGTTCAATCCGGATCCCCTATTCTGCGACTTAGGTTCCCTGTGCTTATTGCAATAAGGAAGACTGTATAGTGCAATAAAGCACGAAGTAATAAATCGACAGAGTTAGGGGATGTTGCTGCTTGTATTTGCTGTTCTGTTGCTCGAACTTAGTCTTGTGTCGTTGGGTTAAAATTCATATCTTAAACTCCTAGTGTGTTTACAGTATGTAGTACGCAGTTCAAACTCACTACGTTTCCTATTCAAGACTCATTAAAGACAGCTACGCCGACGAGGTCGAGACCCTCAGCTCCACTCTCTACTGCATATGGCAGAAACTAAATTACTAAATGAAGACTTATTGTCAGCAGCGATTAGGTCTTCAAGGAAGAAACTCGTTACATTAAGAATTAAGTTTAGATAACTTCGGCAATTGTGTTAACTTTTGGCCGGACACAAGATCATCTTATCTTAATCTTTGGGTCTGTAAATCTTCACGATTCGAACTAGAGTGTTAGATAGAGATGAGTTCAATTGTCGAGATTATTATCATTGTCTAGAGAAGGGAAGCTGACTGCTAATTCGGAGATGATAAGTTCTTTGTTGGTTCATTTTATTGGGTTGTTAGCTCGTCATGTTTAATTAGGAAGCCAGGTTATCATTTGATTTAGGGGCGTTTAATTTGAAGGGTTCCTAGTTCGGAAGATTATAAATCAAATTGATCAATTTTGGATGATTGATTCTGATGCATTACTAATGGAAATTACAATTGAACAGATTAAATGGAAATCATTTGAAATTCTAGAAATGTATGATAAAAATTAAATATGTCATTGTTATTTAAAATTAACTAATTACAAACATCATGAGAAAACCAGTATCTTAAGTTACGATATCGATCCATGTTTCCATTAATTTCAGAAATGCATAATATGTGTATATGAAATATCTCATAAACCATTAGACTATTTAACATGCATATTTTATCATGCTTTTTCTAGACATCTGAGAGAATCGATGAGTTTACGCAAGAGGTGCTTGGTTATCTAGTAATCGCCTGGTTGTAAATATTTGCAATAATATGCTGGTGTTAAGAGTTGCCGAGATGCGCGATTACAGATAAGAATGTTCTACTAGCTAAGCTGAAATTGAAAAATTGCACTCTGTAGAATCGAATGCAGTAAAGACATCAAGGTGATAAAAAATATCGTTAAATGAACTTACTATCACGAACTGAATATCAATCCCATCATTTATCCTTTCGTTATTCACTATCGTGATCAAGAAAATCATTAACTTCCATGGAAATACTTACTAATTGAGATTGCATTAATTTTTCTTTTTCAAATCAAGTCTCTACCACTCATTTAATTATTAATTGAAACAAATATTCATTGAAGAAATAACTCAAGTGCATTTTAAAAGGATTTTTTTCTATTTTTAATTTATAAGAGTAACTGACTGTGTCCGATAATATTAATCTGATAATGTTTGATAATATCAATTTAATACTGTATCATTATAAAGTGTTTTATTATCAATATGATAGAAAAAAAATTATTTTTAAGATTTGAAATTTTTGCACCTTTCAACGCGATTGATAAATTTACCAGTTTGATGTTTGATTTGTCAATTTTTAACGGCTTTGAACTCAACTTTGAATTCCTTTCACAAATTGTGGAATTTGCTCACAAATGCATAAAACTTAACAGATCAACGTAAACAATAAATAATCAGAGAAGGGGGTAGTCGTCTGGTTGACGAGAAGAATCTGGACGAAGTTATCATCTATATTTGGAACTAGGGGAAGAACCAAATTTTTCTTCAAATCTTGTTAATCTTAAATATTTATTCATCTGAAATTAAAACTTTAAAACCAGTAATAGACATTCCGAATAAAAAATACTAATTAAAATACTTAAAATAACGTTCAATTTTGGTTGAATCGTTGATTTTTCTCATTTTATTCACCAGACGCAGAAAAACACGACTTTTATTTCGCCGACACAAACAATCTTTGTTTACACCCAACACTTGTTACTGAAAAATTCCGGTAGCGAATAAAAATTCTACTTCCAGGTACAGATTAAAAATAAGTTAAATAAGTACCATGACCCAAAGGAAACCCAAATATCTCAAGATGTTAAATAATAGATCCAATCTGCAATTTTTTGACAATTCTACTTTCCACGATACTATCTGTCAAATTTTTGGACACTTGGGGGAATTGTCAAATGTAAACAAAATCTGTCAAGCTTTTGATAATCGGTTCTAATTGGATTCCAAAAATAAAAGAAAAACTTACCTTCATTGACGATTGTCAAGAAAGCGACCCCGAGAATGAAAATCTGCTCCATTGGACCAGCTAGTGTCACAGACTCCGAACGTGCAAAATCTTACGAAATTTCTTCCCTTCATTCACTCAACAGACCCGCGTGATTTCTTTTTTTCAAACGAAAGTTTTCAGCTCTCACACTTTGATTTCACCACCACACAAAATCTTGAATTCTCGTTTTCGCGAGCTTCATTTTCAGCTTTAGAACTGATCAGAAAAGCACTGTGCAGGCATTTTTGCCTCTGCATTGTTCCCAGTCTCTCGACGATTTGACACTCGACGCCATTTTGGTAGTTGAGAGAGACCGAGGCGCCCCGACGCTACGAGAAGTAAACTTCACTCATTTCGCTCTGATTTCGACTTGTCGAGTGTCTCCGACAAAAAGTTTCATTACAAAACGTTCCTTTTTTTGTATTTCATTTTTCTCAGTTTGATATCCTTCGAGGCGTTTTTCGAGAGCCATGGAACGAAAAAAAACCCGAAGAAATAGGCACACCGGTTTCAAAGCGTGGCTCCGAAAATTACGCACACTAAGGAGCACTATCTCACAGACAAGTTTGCTATATTTTACACAATTCACATTAGTGTAATTTATACACTTTGATGCACACATGTGTAGTCCGAATTTAGACGAGTCTTCACGAATAAAGACGATTTTTCAAGCACTACAGGCAGGCTTACCAATGCAGGAACTGGTTGACAATTTTTTTTCAAATAGAATTTTTTGATTTTAACAAAAATACATATATTAAAAATAATGTATTTATATTTTCCAGAAAGGGCGACATTTAAGAGATTTCTGATAGGTTTACATAAAAAAGTTGCAGTAAGCAGAAGAAAAAAAATAATTCAGAACATTTGAATCATTTGAATTGCACAATTCCTGCAGTTAAATGTATAATTTTTTAATTTATGGAAAATAAAAAAATAATTGATTGTTGCTTTCACAAAATTATATGAAAAGTTTTATATTTCATACGGGGTTTATAATAAAAAAAATGAGCAGAATAATTAGTTTAAAGTAAATCTGGTAAAATATTAAAAATCATAAAATATTTTTTATTTTTGCAGGTTGTATTCTTGTCAGTAGGCAGATTTCAACACATGCGCAGTCTTACTCTTACATGTTTTCGTCATGAATCGGCGTCTGTGTTGTGAGGTTATGTTTACCGACGATCTTTCGTGAACATTAATACGTGAAATAAGGTGGTTAAAGTGAAGTAGATTTAAGAATTACCTGAAGAAACTGTAAGTAAAATTCATATTCTTATTAATTTCAAATATTCCATTAATTCCGACCTGTATTTTAGACTAATAATTGAACTTTTTAACGAAGAAGTTCGGCTTTTTTTGGAGCACCTTATTAGCATCTCAATGCATTTTATATAATTTGTGTGTGGTTTTTTCATTTTATAATTAATACTAACTTTATAAGCTACCTTTATTTATTTATTATATTTTAAAAATTATTTTCGAGTCTTAAGTTTATGGATTTTATCTTCAGTTTTGACAACTTTATAACCTCTTTTGTCAATTACAACCCTTTGATTTTTTTTAATTAATACTTTTAAAGCATTTTTCTAGTCTATTGCACCTTTTGCATCGAAATTTTGTAAATGTGTATTTTCGATTCATTTTCCAAGTTTACTGACAAAAATTCCGTGGTCTGTTTGTGTTTATTTTTGTTTTTGTCGACAAAAGGCTTCTTTGTTAAAAGAAATCGGACAAAATAATATATAATAAATGCTATCGACTTATTGTATTATTATTCCAAGAAAAGGGGTTTTTTAGAATAAAGAAAGAACATCAAAAGTTGAAAGGGAAATATCGTGCTTTGAAATTTGAAAGTATTTAGATATGTTTATATTATAAGAATACGTTGCGACTAGATTTATTAAATAATTTTTTTTCAAATTAAATTTTTAACAAGTTATTTTAAATTCTCAAAAGCTTTAGACAATTTGTTTTATTTTAAAGTGTTTTAAAGCTTAACAATTATATTTCAATTGACGTAAGTTAATAAAGAAGTTTACATTAATAAGCTGTCAACTGTTTTTATTTTACACTATTATTAATTCTAAATCACAAACGAAGCAGTGCGAATGGCGTAAATGAAGTCCCATATATCGGATACTATATTCCATATAAAAGCACAAAAAACCAGACAATTAAAAAAAATGTAAATGATCATTTTATGAAAATAAATAAAACGAACCATTATTTTCACATTGCGTATTTGTCCATTCATTTACAACAACAATAATCTTTTACTAAAAAATTCTAATAGTTAAAATTATGATTAACGTTTTTTACTTTGAGATTTTAAAAATAATATACATTCAAAAACTGAAAACAATTATTTTGGTTAAAAATTTGCATGATTTGCATATATGTCTTAATCCAGTTTTTTTCTTTTTTTAATAAAAAATTAAGAAATGTATTTACAGAGCTTAGATAGTACTTTAAACCCAATAAAAATTACTAAATCCAGAAAGTAATTAAATAAATTTTTTAAAAAACGTCTTCCAAACCTAAAAAGATTTTTTATCGTTTAATAAATAGTTTTGAACAATTTTTAAATGTATATTACACTGAGACCGCGCTTTACCCGAATCGGATATACCGGATGAGATGGTTCGGCACTATAAGAAGCCACAAGCAAGAAGGAGAAGAACGGTTCGGGAACTCCGACTAACCCCGGTAAATCGCGGTCTCAGTGTATTATCAAAATCCCAAAGTAAAAAAGGTTAATACTAATTTGAAGCAGAAGATATTCTCAGATTTTTGAATGCGAGTATTTTTATTTGTTTTATTCTGGTCCAAAAGAACGTGTACACACTTAGATTGGTTTGATTTTTTCATTCTGCGCCAATTTTCATAGGGAAAGATGTTTTTATTGTTAGTTCAATATAAAGAGATATACTACTATAGTTAAATATTTTTTGTAATTGAAAACAATGTATAGGTACGCTCAATTAATTTAATGTAAATTACTAATTTACCAAATATGAAAAGTTAAATTAATATTTTGAATAGTTTTCATTAAAAATTAATTAAATTAAATAAATTGACATATTCTTGAGGTCAATTAAATGGTAGATACCATATTATTAAAGTAAAATTTCTATTGGATTTTTCTATTTTAATAAAAAATGGAAAGAGTGGCTAGATTCACTGAACTTAACCGATACTTTATATATTTTATATAAATCTATTTTATTCTTTTGAATAAAAAGTGCATTATTGTTGAATGATTGTAAAAAAATTACATTTTTCATCTGTGTTTACCTCTGCAGCCTCATTCATCCAACCGATTTACACCCAATTTTAATGAGACGTCTATAGTACCATATTGTCGGTACATATTGCAAAAATTTTCGATTTCTTGAATATTTTCTAAAATTTTACCATTTTTGTCATCTCTGAATTTTCTTTTTTTTTACACTAAATTCGTAAAATTTCAAAAACTACTCAAGATATCGAAAATTCCTGCAAAGTGTATCCAGAATCTGTTGATGCTGACTTCTTGTTAAAATTTGGTACCAATCGGTTTGATAGATTAGCATACTCAAGTGAGCACATATGAAAAAATCTACTTTTCAACATAAAATATGATTAACTAAAGTTTTTATTTAATAAAGATATCGTATTTTTCTAAAATTAATTTCAGTAACATGCCTACATAGATTTTTAGGTGAAATATTAGGCAAAAAGTTTGGATAAAAAATGCTATCCAACCGATTTACATCAAATTTTAATAAGAAGTCTGTAGTACTATATTCTCGATACGTATAGCAAAAAATTTCGATATCTTGAATTTTTTTAATTTTACCATTTTTGTCATCTCTGCATTTTTATTTTTTTACACTAAATTCGTAAAATTTCAAAAACTACTCAAGATATCGAAAATTCCTGCACAACGTATCCAGAATCTGTTATTCTGTTGCTAATGACTTCTGGATACAATTTGGTACCAATCGGTACATCGAATCTTGATAAAAAATATAAATACCACTAACTTATTTCGTAAAGTATGTTAAAATACGTTACTTTACATCACAGTTACCCAAAAATTGTAACGCATTAACGTTACCGTTACTTTGAAAAATAAATAACCCGTTACCGTTACTGAAACCGTCACAGATTAGTTTTTATTTTTTTTATTCTATTTGAAATGTTGTCTCTAAAATCTAATTATAAATTGAACTTTGATTTCAGAGCAATTGACAAGATGTCGATGCTTTACGGAGGAGATGAAATCGGAGCTCTTGTCTTCGATTTAGGCCATCATTCCTTAAGAGTTGGTTATGCTCAGGAAGACACCCCAAAGGCTGAAATCCCAGCAGTAGTTGGCATCGGAGAAGATGCCAACGGAACAGTTGCTACTGTTGAACCAATGGACATCGATGACAAAAAACCTGACAATAATGTCTGCCAGTCAACCACAAAATATTACGTAGACACAACAACACTTCACGTACCTCGAAAAAATATGGAAGTTGCCAGTTACATGAAAGATGGCATGATCGAAGACTGGGATCATTTCGAAAAAGTATAATATAGTTCATGATAATATATATATATATCGGAATTTTTTTGAGAGCGTGCTTAATTTGTTTTAAAAATTGCAATGTAAAGTTGAATAACAATGATTCTTTATTTGTAAAAGCAGCTTTGTATTACTAAATTTAACTATTTTGTTGAAAATTTGTCCTTTTTTTGTTAGAAATTAATTTTTTTAACTGAAAATTTAACTGTGCCAGTTGAATAATACATCATTTTAGTTAAAAATTCATTTCATTTGTTGAAAATAAATTTTTTCAACTAAAAATTTAACTATCATATTTTTGGATGAAAAATGACCCTTTTTTTAGTTGAAAATTCGTCTTCTTTGTTAAAAATTCTATTCCAGTTGAAGATTCATAATTTTAGTTGAAAATTCATTCTTTTGGTTGAAAATTAAACTCTTTTGTCCAGGTTCTCGACTATACTTACTCAAAAGTAATTCAATCCGACGCAGAATTTCATCCAGTATTATTTTCCGAATCGCCCTGGAACGTTCGCAGCAAACGAGAAAAACTGACGGAATTGATGTTCGAAAAGTATAACGTGCCAGCTTATTTCCTGGTTAAAAATGCAGTCTTGGCTGCATTTGCGAACGGAAGAGCAACAGGAATTGTCGTCGATAGTGGAGCGACTCACACTTCAGCAGTTCCAGTTCAGGACGGATTTGTTCTGACACAAGCAATAGTCAAATCCCCTCTCGGCGGAGATTATATCAGCATGCAGTGCAGGCAACTTTTACAAGTTAGTATCAACTTTAAAATATACCTCGAGATTAAATTAATTTTTTACAATAATAATGAATAGTTTTTAATTTATATTACAATTAATACTCGCAGGCCTTGGACTCACTTCAGAGATTAAAAAAAAAGTATAAATACTGTCACAAATTTGAAAAAATAGTGTAATACAATTTCTCAAGTATCAAACTCATGCGTAGTCTGAATTTAAAAGTGTATAGTCCGAAATCAAAAACTGTGTACAGAAAATTAACTTTATTTCTTAAGCAAAATTACCCGTTTTTAACCTAATATTTGTAAAGTATTAAAAATGAACTTCAATTTTTATTTAAAATGTTATCCTTCAGTCTAATATTTATCAAAATTCCCATTTATTTATCACAGGCTTCACAGTCTTTCCCCTTTTCTTCATTTTTCCACTTAAATTCAAAATGATTTGATAGAACCCGATAAGAAAATCAAACTGTTTTTGGCTGGAAGTTCATTCTTAGCGATTGAAAAGTCTACTATTAAATTTTTTGGTAAGAATTCACTGTTTTGGGTTCAAAATTTTATTATTTGCTCAAAAATTAAATTATTTTGTTGAAAATTCAAGTGTTTATTTGAAATGTTGACCCTTTGGCTTGAAAATTCAACAATTTTATTGAATTTTTTTTTCTTTCTCGATCAAAAAATTTGTTTTGGTTAAAAATTTAGCTATTTTGTAAAACATTCATCCTTTTGGTATGTAAATTCATCTCTTTCTGTAGAAATTTCACTTTTTTGTTGAAAACTCAACTGTTTTGTTGAAAAATCTTATTTTTGGCTCGAAAATTCAACGATTTGGTAGAAAATTAATTTATTTTGTTGAAAATTAATTTTTTATTGTTTAAGATACAACTTTTTGGTTGAAAACTAATCTGTTTTAGTTGAGAATTCAAGTATTTTGTTGAAAATTCGTTTTTGTTGGTTAAATCCAACTGTTTTTTTTTCTTTTTTTGTTGAACTATCAACTATTACATTTTTTGTTGAAAATTCCTCTTTCTAGGTTGAAAATTCGACGCCTTGGTTGAAAGTTGAATTACTATCTTAAAAAATGTTTTTTGGTTGAAGATTTATAATTTTGGTTGAAAATTAATTTTTTAACTGTAAATTCAACTATTTTGTTGAAAATTAACATTTTTGTTGGAAATTCATGTTGCTGGTTTTACCATTTATCTGTTTGGTAGAAAATTCGTCTTTTTAGCTTGAAAATTCATCTATTTGGTACAAAATTAAACTATTTTGAAGAAAAATTTTTTTTTGTAGTTCAACCATTTAGTTAAAAATTAAGAAACGCACCCATATAAGTTTAAAATTAATAAAATAAAATTGGGACTAACATCATTCATGGATCTCTCAATTGAGAGGAAAATTTGGAAATTCGAGACACTGATTAAGCTATTAAAATTATGTATATATTATATACCTATATCATCTTTTGTATTTTTAACAGGACCAGGACATTGACTTATCTCCAGCTTACATGGTCGGTAGTAAAGAAGTCGTGAAAGATCACGATAAACCAAGATGGGTGAAGAAGAAAAACTTGCCTGAAGTTACAAAGTCCTGGCACAACTACATGGTCAAGAAACTTATTCAGGATTTCCAAGCAACTTGCCTTCAAGTTTCTGAAACACCCTATGACGAAAAAATTGTCTCTACAGTTCCAGCTGTCCAGTATGAGTTCCCGACCGGCTATCGTCAGGTAAATTTTCTCTGATCTATTTCGCTCATTAATTTGTTTATAAAACAAGTAAAACAGTTCAATATTTTATTGAATATTTCCAGTGAACAATTTTCAAGAGTTTGAATACAGGGGTTGATTACTCTTGAAATCTGGTTTCAATACATTTTAAACAGAAAAAAAAGATGATACACCGGAATAATTAAGCTCTTCTCTTTTTCATTTTAGGACTTTGGAAGTGAGAGATTCCGAATACCAGAGGCTCTTTTCGATCCAAGCATGGTGCAGATGCGAGGAGGAATGGTGGGAAACACAATGCTTGGAGTTGGCCATATTGTCACGACCAGTGTCGGAATGTGCGACGTTGATGTAAGACCAGCTCTCTACGGAAGTGTTGTTGTCACTGGTGGAAATTCATTCATCCAGGGCTTCCCTGAGCGTCTAAATCGAGACCTTTCGATGAGGATACCTTCGAGCATGCGACTGAAATTAATTAGTGCCAACGGCTGCGCCGAAAGGAGGTTCGGTGCCTGGATCGGTGGATCCATTTTGGCATCTATTGGCACATTCCAGCAGATGTGGATCTCAAGTCAAGAGTACGAAGAAAGCGGGAAGAGCCAAGTCGAACGAAAGTGCCCCTAAATGCCAAACCCTTTTCCGCATTGGAAACTACTCTACAATTTTCGATTTTTATATCATGTCCGATCTTCGAATTACTTTTGACGTGGATCTGTTAATCACAGTTGTGACAAATTCGTCAAATACGTTTTTCTCTGACGACTGGATGTAATTTTGCCGTAATGTACAGACTAAATTCGGCGTCAGAATAATTTTTTATGAACTTCGACTAGTGACGATTGATTAAGTATCTAGTATTATTTATAAAAAGTATAAAATGTTTATTACTATCTAATTATAAATACAGCAATTTGCAGTCGATTAATGTTGAGTTTTGAACGTTGAACGAAATTTACAAGAATGGTCCCCAACCGACGTACATCTGGCAAAGATTGTCGACGCTGGTAGCCTCCAGAATGAGGAGATTCGTTTGTCCTTCGACTCTGAGGTACAACTCCATACTCTGCACTTTTTTCTCCTTTTTGTCTCCTACGGATCTCACGATGCCCTTTAAGCGTTGTTTGATGTCTCCTATTTGTAAAACGGCCTTTTCGTTCGTTTTCTCATCCGGTTCCCTGTACTTTGGTTTCGAAGAAGTAAGTGATTTTTCACACCAGCTAACGAGAGGATCGTAGACAAATGGAGTCAAGACACTGATGAGAGTCGTGGTCTGTTCTCTCAAGACTCTCATAGTAACTTCACAGGAGCGTCTGAAAGGCCCTTCGTACTTCAAAGGTCCCATCGCTTCCACCATGTTGTGGGTTAATCGGAAAGGAACTCGTTCTGGATACTCAAAAGACTCACCCTGAAAATCAACGTATAAATATTAAAATACTATTTCTATTTTTTCAAACTGTGGGGTAGAAGCTGTCAAAATAGGGAATTAAATAGCAGGGCTCGGACTCACGCCACTATAGACAATATTTGATACTTTTTGTAACCATACCACTACTTACAAAAAAATGCTACAATGCCACTATTTCTTCTCTTTTCGTTTAAAAATATTTTCTTTGCAGATTGGCTAAAATAACATGACTACCATCTCAAGTACAGAAATATATACCGGTAAAACTCCCAAATGCTAATTGATTGGCAGACAAATTAATTCAAATTATTTTAAATGCATCTATTCTGTATTTCCTAAGCTACTGATTGTACGAAATTATCAACTTTTTGAATAAATATCTTTCAAAATTGTACCATTTTAATTTGGACAACTTATTGGTTCAACATCTTAAACTCGAAAACGTCCGAAATCGAACAAATTACATATACCTGTATAATAATCAAACTGAAAGAGTTTTAAAATCAACAATTTGATCTAATCACATTCAAGAGCATAATATATAAAATTGGAAGCGCTCAAAATTACTGAGCTTAGAATTGAACAATATAAAAATAAATAAGTTCCAAATTTAGCAATATTTGAATGTAAGTGGCTTAAAGAGTAAAGAATACCAAGTAAAAGCATTCATATTTTATTAATATCAAAAATTGCAAAGTTTTCTGTTTTGAAAATAGTTCAAATTTTACACCTTCCCAATTAATAAGAATTCAAATAAAAAGGATTCGAGTTTAGTTTTCTACACTCAAATCTTTTATATTTGAATTAAGCTGAACAAAAAATGGGAATTTTTGAACTTTACAAGAAGATAAATTTACCAAAAAAACTAGTAACTAGAAATTAATCCAAATTGCAAAAACCATCAAATAAAGAAAAAACATTTATTGAGGCAACTTAGGTTCAAATGCTTGTCTCATTTGAAAATAATGCAAGTTGATGAGTTTCAAATTTCAGAAAGAAATATTTCAGATGACCTTTTATGGAAGAAGTTTTAATTAAGATATAAGCATCCGTAAAGTTGGAAGCTAATTTATCTTTAAATAATTTAAAGTATTCAGAAATTCCTGGGATTTAAAAACACTTCAGAATAAAATGTATCATGTTTCGAGAAAATTTATTAATTTTATTGGAATTAGTAAAGTAGGAATTCATTTTCAAACATTTTCTTCATCTTTGCAAATATTTCAAATAAGAGATTAATTAGTTTTATTTTATGCAATTATTCTTAGTTATAATATTTTTTCTTCCTCTAAAAGTTCTAATTTTTCTGAAATGGAACTGTCAGCATAAGGTTTATAATTTCTTTTCAATTATTTTTTAAACCCCATAAAAAAGACCTGGAACTTGAAAATAAAAATTCTGTTGTATCTCTTGTATGAGGGTTAAGAAAATAGTAATTCTATAAATTAAGCTTAGGATTTACACAATAAAATCTTTTAGAAATCAAAAATACCTGCATAGAATGCCAAATAATTTTATTGAATTCCTTTACAATACTTTTTTGTTTAATATTTGTATGCTTTATAACTTTAAACAATTGAATGGGTTTAAAAATTAATTTCATTTGTGCAAATATGCAAGAAAAAAGAAAATTCAAGTTTGTTTGTATTTTTATGTACTTTTCTATACGTATATCGTTTGATCTATACTAATGGCAGAAATTATTTACACGCCTGTTTTTTGTGCTGTTGCTTAAGTGTTTTAGTTTTTTTAAATATTGAGATAAAATTTTTGTTATGTATAATACCGCGAAAGATAATAAAATTATGCTTCTAATAAGTCCAAGTTAAAGGCATAATGTCCATTTTGTAAAAAGATATATTGCAAAAAAACGTAACACTTCTATGTCTTCGAAAAAGTAGAATAACTCTGGAAATAATGAAGATTTTTTGATGTTCTTAAGCTCATTTTAAAATTCATTCTTTATAGTATTTTTATACATTATTAGAAAAATTATGGAACTTTTTCCCTACAGTCTGCTTTAGGGTCAAACTTGAAGCAAAAAAGTCGCAAAATTTCAATAATACGTAAATACTTACATTTTTTTTAAATCATTATTTATGATATTTTAATAAATTTTAGTAATATTCAAAAAATATTCTTGCTTGGACTTTTTAAAATCATGTGGCGAGCACAATTATTATTTTAAATTTTGGGACTTTTTTGCACCAAGTTTGATCCAACTTTAGAATCTAGACAAAAGATTTAAAAAATATAGCACAATACTATGGAGACTTATCTTCAGAATAAACCCAAGAACTTTGAAAAATGTTCATTATTTCTAGATATATTCCAATTTTAAAAAAAATCGAAATTTGACGTTTTTTGCAATATCTTGTTATTATAAAAATGATAGCACATTAGCAACAGCTCAATGTAAGGCATGTAAACATTTTCCGCCTCGTGTAACTTATACGATTAAAAAAAAAGCACTCTAATCGATGCCAGGCCTGCATGATTTATATTGTAAGTTTATTATTGAAAAAAATCTTGCCACTATTTTACAAGTATTTTTCAAAAATTTATGTCACTATTTTTTATCTCTGAAGTGAGTTCGAACCTGAATTAGCATCACCTTTATTATTTGTTCCTTGGCTAAATAATAATAAACACAAATTCATTTTAAATTTAAACAAAAATTAAATTAAAAATAAACGAAAAAATTGAATTAAAATTGAACGAAAATGTCGCTGTATTTAATTTCTTTTCGTTTTTAGCTTGTCATGTCTTGTCGAAAGTTCCTTAGGTCAGAAATTATTATTTATTTATTGAAAAACAAATTTTTTAAGAATAATTTCTACAATTTATAATTAAGATTTATTGGTTCTAATGTATTAAATAAATCGTGAAATAATAAATACCCGATTGAATAAACAGTTGAAGTCGACGTGAACACAGTCACCGGATTTCGAATCGAATAAAATGTTTTCTCCGTGACGATCTCCGAGTCCTAAAATGTATCCTACCATCGACATTACAGCTGTTGTTCTGATGTAAGCTGTACGAGCCTCATACCTGTATTTTGATAAAAAAATTAGTAATAATATTCTCAAAATAAAAATCAAGATTCCTAGAGAAATTCAATTAAAAAATTTTCAAGGATTTATTAAATTTAAGATACCACTTTGAACTTACCATCCATATGGATCTGGAAAAGATAGTCGGAACCATTCGCTTAAAACTGGTGGATGAAGTGGTAACAAATTCTCCAGATATGCCTTTCTCTTTAGCTCAAGTTTTTCTTTAGGTTCTAAAAAAGAAAAAGTGGAAATTTAGATTAATACACAAGTTGTAAGAACAAATATTTTGTTTTACAATGTAATTAGTGAAAATATGGCATATAGAAGTCGATTTCCGGATGTTACTTACTCACGAGGTGAATTCTCAGATCTTTAGTTGACACTGTGATCTTCTTTTCTTTGTAAAGATTCATAATGATAGGGCGAAGACCAACTAGATTTGGCACCCATTCTATCAAGCCACACTCTTCATTTAACGGTACTACACTCTGTACAAAATGAAAAAGTAGTCACAAAACTCTAATTTTAAATCAAATTAACGTTTAATTTATTATTTATATCAATCGTGCAATTATACAATAATTACAAATACTAAATAACCTTTAATTAAAATTCTTGAAAGTTTTGAAAACTTCTTTATAAAGAATTTTGACAGTAATTTCAGTTTTTGTACTTTGGAGAGTACCTTTAACTAGTTCCTGTTTTTGAGTAACCTCCTGATAAGAGAACGTCCATTAATAACGTAAGGATGATTTTTGAAATTTTGAACAATCCCCCCCCCCCTACCGTAAGGATTCGTAAGATTTTTGTGACCTCCCCCTCCTTCTTACGTAAGATTTTATATTTTTTAGTCAGTATATAAATTATTTTTACTGTAACCGAGATTTAAAAAGATTTCCAGTGACTTGAAAGCATGTTAATGTATTTTAAAGGACCACAAGTATTTCACAGAATTACAACATTTTTACGGAATCTAACGAGATTTCCTAAAGTTTTTTCGAGATTCCATGAGCTTTCAAGAGATACTGAAGGACTTCGACGGATTTTAAGGAATTAAGAACAATTTCCGTGGATCACAAAGGTAAGGGGTTTAAAAAGATTTTAATGGATTTAAAGAGATTTCGAAATTTTGGAAAATAAGTCACGGGATTTCCAAGTGTTTAAAAAAATTTCAAGAGATACCGAAGTATTTTTCCAAATTTTGAAGAATGTGATGCAATTTTAATGGATTTTATAAGATTTCACGGGATTTCAAAATATTTGCAAAGATTGTAAAGCATTTTAAGAGATTTTAACGTACTGTAAGGGATCTTAAAATACTTCCAACAGGGTGGCCACTATTTTTAAAATTTTTGTCTCCCGGTTTTCTCTCGGTAAATATTCGTGATTTCTCCCGGTTTAGAAAAAATATATACTCCATCAGCATCAGCAAACTTTTTTGCAAGAAATCTCTTGACTTTGAATCATATAAACAATTTAAATATCTTTATTAAACCAAGATGACAGTTGCTCCCAGTGGGACCCTGCGGTGGTTGTTAACCTTTAGTTTTTAATTATATATATATATATATAGATTCTTTGACATTGAAAAGTGTAATATGTGAAATAAAATTGTTTTAATTATTATGGAATTAAAAAAATTGTGTCATTCGACATATTGTTCCAATACTTGGAGTGAAGAATTGTTATAATTTATTTTATTCATTTTATAAGGGTCCCTTAATGATTTTGAAACAATACAGAGATTTTTCTATTCACTTATAAATATTATTGTTTTCTAAAAAATGGATGCTCTAAGAAACTCGAAATTTCTATAATATTACTGTCGTCGACTTTCCGCTATTCTTATAGCCACGAAGTACACATTGTGCTGAATTCAAGTGGAAAGGAATAATGTTATTTTTTTATGTTTAAAACGTTTGGTTGTATGACTTAGAATTTTACATGAATATCAAGAAAATAATCAATGCCAAGTAAATAAAAAAAAGTATCTAAACATATTTTGAATTTTTTTGTCGTAAGGAAAAATTCACGAATGATAAGTTTATTGATTTGTTGACATCGTTGTTATATGCGGTGCTGAGTTAACTCATTTTAAAATTTTTTTCTGAGGATATAACAATAATTTCTTAAAGATATTTTCAAGTATTTGCAATAAATTTTTTCTTTATTTTTAGACTAGATGGAATAAAATTTGTAAATAATTACAAAATTAATGAAATAATTAATTGCCGTTAGAAAATAATTTTGAACTTCAAGACAATAGTTTATTCCGTTATTTATTTGTGAAATAAAATGATAAGGGTTATTCAGATAAATAATTCAACAGTTTACAAGTTCGAAAGGTGTAACCCAGAATCAAAAGCACTAATTACACTTTCCTCAGAAAAAAAGAAGTTCATTTTCCAGCATTCCTTCATATAGGTTGTAAATTTCGAATTTGGTTTAAACTTTGACTTTTCTGGAAGAATATTAATCGGCTTGGTGACTAATTCGCCTTTTTATTGAAAATTAATTTCATTGGTTGAAAATTCACCTATAGTATTGAAAACTCCTTTAAAGATTCAAAATTTGGTTGAAAATTCATCTGTTTGGTTGAAAACTCGTCTTTTTGGATTGAAAATTCAATTTTTAGAAAAAATTAATTCTTTATTAACATTATTAATCTTCTAGATGTAAAGTTGCTTTTATACCTTAAAGAAAAATTTAGAACAGTCAGTAAAAATGAAAAACTGGTCATGGAAAAGTCAGGGAAAGTCAGGCAATTTCGAAATTCGGATTTTGCAGCAACCCTGATATTGCAAATTTGAATACTCGATACCGCTGAGTTTGAAATTTAAAAAAATTAGGTTTTGGTTAGTAACTTAACTAACATAACTCATCAATTAAACACTTCAATCGGCAGGTTTGAAATGAATTAAATTTTTTGTAAAAAAAATTAAAATAACCAAGGTCTTCAAAATTGTAAGCACCTTTAAATAACTAACAACAACTTCAACTCAGTCGTAATTATATTCCATACCTCTAAATAGCGATTTTTGAGCAACATTTATCACTTAAAGAGATACTCATCGCCGAAAATATGAGAAAAACATCTGAAGTGTTCATTTTAAAGTGAATTTCGTCATATCGCAGGATGAAATGTAAAAAGGAGTTCCAATTTCGGATTAAGAAGCAAAAATTAACCTTACAGGGTAACTTTTTGGTTATCAAAATTATCATTTCAATTTTAATAATCCAATGAAAATATTGAATAATGGTAATTTTTCACCTGTTGCAAAAATACAATTTTTTATTGATATTTGACAATAAAGTTACCAATCGGTGTTGAGGAAAAGCTCGCTCTTATCGCCTTGCCCTCCTCGCTCCGTCTTGCCTTACACGCATGTCCCTACTTTCTCCCTTTGCCTGGAATTGCCAATCTCTGCCTCTGCGGCTAATACCTAATACATATCTACTATTCACAATATTTACATTTGACTTATACCTACTTCCTCTCCCATTTACAATCTTTCCTTCTCCATTCCTTTTCCTCCTTCCTTCTCTTCTTCTCCATCTTTCCCAATACCCCCTTCACCCATGATACTGCCATTTGGTCCCCCCTTTCATGCATCAATACCTTCTTATTTTCCTTATTTTCCTTCTTCCACCAACACTCCCTAACCAGCTTACATCCACCCGCTTTCAAAAATTTCTCCTAATATCTACATGCCAGAGTACCTGTTATAATCACTAAACTCGTTCGCGCCGTCTTCCTTCTGACAATTTAATTAGGCGTATTCCTTGCCAACCCTAGTGTCCACTTTCCTTCAGACCCCACACCTCCACTCCATAAAATAAGACACTCATCACCAGCGATTCGAACAATTTCATTCTCCTTCCAAAATCATCTGCGAACTACTACTTTCCCAACACCCACACCTGCATCATCACCACTTTGGCCTTTCTTACTCTCTCTCTTTTATATGACCATCCACTCCTCCGTTCCTCCGAAATAGGAAGCCCAAATACACAAACTCTATCACCTTCTGCACCACGTTTCCCTTCCACTTCCATTCACCTGCCCTATTCCTTCCACCTCCTCTCTCCATCACCATAATCTTGGACTTTTTCGCACTCAGCTCCAGCCCATTCTTATCCAGGTATCTTCTCAATCCCTTCATCATCTCCTTTGAGGCCTCCTCGATCTTTGACAGCAGCGCTATGTCATCTGCATACGCGAGTGGCCATATCCTAACCCCTCCTACCACTCCGGCTGCTAGCTTGCTTTCCATATCCACGAATAAAATCGAAAAAAGCGTTGGGCTAAGCGGACATCCTTGCCTTAACCCCTTATCCACCCAGAAACCCTCCGAAATTCCCTTCCCTCCTGTCACCCCACCTTTCGTCTCTTCATATACCTCCCTTACCCGCTCGATCAGGCCTCTCTCCACTCCCCTCTCCTCCACCACCTCCCACAACCTCCTCCTATCCTCCGAAGGGAACCCGCCTTTGAGATTTGAATATTGTCGATAGTGCTCCTGCCTGCCCTGAAGCCCATAAGCGTAATCCCTCTATAATTTTCCTGCCTTTGTCTATCCCCTTTCTTATGCAGTGGCACAATCAACCCCTCCCTCCACCTGCTTTGGAATCCCTCCCCCTCCATACATTCTTCACTATCCTCTTCAGCCTCTCCCAAACCTCTTGTGTGCTAAATAGCTAGGCTTCGTTCCCTACTTCATCCAGCCCTGCTGCCTTAGACTTTCTCAACTTCTTCATCTGCTTCCCTATCTCCTCGTTATTCAACTCTTCCCCCTCTACCTCCCATGTTCTTCCACTCCCCTCATCTATCTTCCGTAAATCTGAGCTCTAAAACGATTCTTCGGAAAACTCCCTCCACTCCTCACTCCCAATGTTCTCGCTTATTGCCACCCCACTTTTTTCTAAGCCTGTTTATTATCTTCCACGCGAACTCTTCTGTTTTAACACTTCTCAACACCTCTTGCAGATCTCGCTCCTTTTCCTGCTCTTTCTTCGTACACATAAACATAAACTTCTTCCTTATTTCTACGTACTCCTCCCTTTTCGCAGTTCCCCTTTTCCACTTCTTGTACTTTCTTTTCACCTTCATTTTCACATTTTTACATTCCCTATCCCACCACGGCTTCACCATTCCTTTCTTCTTCTTTCTGAATACCTTCTTTTGCACACATCCTTTCACTTTCTCTCTCAGATCCTTCCGTAACTCTTACACCGACTCCCCTTCAAAGCGTACCTTTCCTAGCTGCTCCTGATACTTCTCTATCGCCTTCTTCGTCCCAGTTACACTCTCCCATTTCGAGACTTGCCTTTCACCACCCTTCCCACTTATCCACAATCTTAATGGCAGATGGTCTGATTCTAATCTTCCTTTTACTGCGAATTTCTCCGTCTTCTCCCAACCTTGCATATTCATGACCACATAATCTATCACCCCCACCTCACGCACATACGTGTATTCTTTCTCTTCGTTCCTTGTTACCATACCATTTGTTATCGCCCAGCCCCAATCCTCCGTCCAGTCCCTTATATTCCCCCTCTTCATTTATTACTTATTCTTCGATCTTCTTCAAAAAATCTCTTTTGCCCTACCATACCCTCCTCTCTTTCATCCAGCAAGTCTTTCGCCCTTTCCTTGAACCTTTTCATCCCATTCCTATTGTATACGGTCACAAGCTTGCACATCGCCCCTCCTATCTTCATTGCACACTTTTTCAGCCCTCCTCTCTCCCGTCACGATCTTCTTCATCCAATCCATCCCTAACCACTGTTTTCATTCTCCCGCTAGCCCTGTCTTTCCTCTTTACGCTGACTACCTCCTGGAGGCTCCACCTATACCCCCTGGCAGCCTTGGCTTTATTCTTTTCCATTCGTTTTCCTTTACCAACGTCTTTACGAATCTCACAATATCACATTCCTGGACACACCTCCAGAAATCCTCATCTTTTTTCTTTACCCCTGCAACGTTCCAGTATAGAACCTTTACCACTCCTCCACCATGCCTCACCCCCACCTTCCTATTTCCTACGAAACAAGTTCCTTCGCCGTTCTTCCTTCACTACTCTCTCTACTAATCCTGTCATTCAGCATTCTCTGTACATTCCTTTTCTTCCGCATCAAATCGTGGTCGATGAAAACTCCCTTATCCTTAATCCTATTTTTATTTCGCATTCCCCCCAAGTAGTCTTCCCAGCTCACTAATTTCACGACCGCCACTTGATTCCCCTTTCCCCCCTAGCCTAGCTTTACCTACGTTGCCCTCAAACCCCCCCCCCCCATTATTCTTTTGAGAAGCTTTTACAACCCCTCCCGTTCGTTCCCGCAACCTCCTCCTTTTCATTCCTACGCTCTCCCACTTTCTCTTCCATCATGTTCTCTACCCTCTCCCAGATCCTCTGCTCGTCCTCCATCCTGTCACCTTCTTCCATGTCCGTCCTGCCCTCTATCTTGTTTATTCTTTTTCCCGTTCTTTTCTTCGCCACTCTAATTTTCTCTTCCATCTCTTTCACTTTAACTTTTTTTCCTTCCTTACTGACACTACCACTCTCTGTAACCCTTCTACTTTCTCCCTCAGCTCTTTTATCTCCTTTTCCTGTTTTGCGTCTCCAATCCTCAAGTCCTCCCTGATACCTTCCATCTGCTCTTTAGTTCCCCTTACGTCTTCTCCCAGTCCTCTAATTTCACCAATTAGCATCCTCAGAGCCTCCTTTTCCGAATGCCCCTCCATTTTTTGCGGTGGTAACCTATGTGTCCTACTGCTCCTCTTGAAAGGAATCTCTACCGCACTTTCATGCGGGTTCTCTTGACTATCTTTCATCCTCTTCTGTATCAAAAGATCTTCCACCTCACTTACGCTAGACTCTATCTTTTGCTTTCATGCTTGCCTTGTTCCCCAGAGCAGCTTTTTCCCCTTCCTACTGACGTCGCTCGACCCCAGGCCACGCAATGCTACCCGCAGTGGCGTGTGGAAAGATGCCCCCCCCCCTCCCGTCTAGGTCACTACTACCCTTGTTCCGCTCGAAAGCCCAAAACTTATGTCCACAACTTGCGAGGGGGTTTATTACCACTTCATTCAATAGCGGCTCACGTCACATATATATACGCATATCAAGTGAGTTTTGAGCGCCAGCTAGGCCCTTCGCTAAAGGAGAAAAAAAAAGAAAAGAAAGTCTAAAATTCTAGGCCGGCAATTTTTAAGTTATCGAAACTTACAAAGAAAACAAGAGAATTCATATATATATTAGAAAGCGGGGGGGGGGCCTTAAAATGATAAAAATAGGTAAGAATGAGAAAAGGTGTTAGACGGAAGAGGAAAATGAATAGCCCACGTAGCCGATGGCAAGAAAAACCGGACAATGCCGATAAAACAGACGGAATATACAGGAAAACCCCGAAAATCGCGCACGTAGATCCCGAAATTAATCAAGTAAAGTTAGGCAAATGCTGAGATTACTGCGACCACATGGTCGATCAGTTGATATCCCGACCATGATGCCATAAATCGATCGAAGCAAACCCTCGGAACTTTTCCGCAAAATCCAATGAGTCACACAATACAACAAAAAAACGCACTAACTCGACTATTTACACATTAAAATCCGTGAAAAAAGCACTCTTAGAAAATACAAAAAGATTGCCTCAGACATGCTTCCTCGGTTTTCCTCCTTTTTTTATCTTTCCAATTACAAAATTCCAATCCCAAGTGTTGGACACGGGTTGCGTAAAGTGAGAAAAAAGGGCATCCAATCAAAGAAAGAATCAAATCAAGTCCGCAATTTCAATATCTTTACACCAGCGGAACGTGCATGTGTTGCCGCCGGATGACCAAGAACGAAAGTGTTAGTCATGCGACGCACCAAGACCGTGAACTCGAAGAATGCTCGATTGAGGACTTGAGAACGTTTCGAAACTTCCTAGATCTCAAACCTTAGAACGGGAAAATTCAAAATAACAGAAATTCTATGGAGCATTGAATGTTAACATTTGATAACATCCTTTGTTTCCTAAAGACATCATCTCAAACAATTTATTTCAACAAATCACGAGTTAATTGTTAATAACATTTGATTAACTAAAAGCAAATTTGGTAAGTAATACGTATTGCTTGAGACGGTTGGAATTGATTTCAAACTTTTCGTTCTGCTAACTTGGGCAATAAACCTGATCTGAGTGCGCAGGCGCGTACGTTTTTATGAACCTATCAAACGTTTCAGAAACTTTGGTTCCGTGAACTCTCGTTGCCTCTGGAAACTTTTAATATTTCAATTAAAGCTTTCACGGACACCTGGGTATATCCTTAGTTTAAAAACGGTCGTAGAGTTACCGGGTTTTACAATCTTTTGCGTGTCTTTCTTTACTCTGTAATAGTCCTCTGAAATGGTTGAATTCCATTTTTAATATGTCCCTTCGGTAGCTCATCTGATGACCGCTGAGGCCACGCTCGCCAAGTTTCTGATCATCTTGTTAATGTACATATTGTGACTTCACGTGCCCAGGCAATATCGCGTCGCTCTGGAGTACCCGTTATTGTCTAGTGCGGCCAAATCTAAGAAGGCTAGGTTCGTGTGATCAGACGTGATTCTGTAGCATCGCGCCTCCGTGGCATGGCGTTCACAGGTTGGTAAAAGATCGCGGCGTGTTGCAGGAATCTGACTAGACCAGATGCTCATGGCCCACCGGTGACTCTGATCAAAAACGTTAACCATGAAAATGGAAGGGGTACGTGTGAATTGTATTTAGATCAATAAATATCCTAGGATGCATTAGGAACTTTTCAATCCTTCGATATGGCGGTACCCAGCCCTCGTTGCCCTGAAGTTGTTCACGGTGCAGCTATTATGACGTCACGCCTCGGTGATATGGCGCACATAGAATAGTAGAGATGGTTGGGTGATGGGTCCTTCACCCAGGGTGCGTTAGTGGCTTCTGCTAAACCTTTGATGTGACTGATTAACCCTGACTCACGTCGTGTTGTTGTTGCTCTCCAAATTTTGACAGGTGGCGATTGTACACATGTAAACAGATGTATGCAAGGAATGAATAATCAAAATATACCATTTTTTTTTAGTGCTCCTGGTCGAGATGTCACTTTCGCTCTCGGTCGCAATTACATACCTCCTTGGATCAGTTTATGTGGGATTTTATTTGAAGTGACAGGTACGTCAAATTCACCCTGTCACAAACTTCACCCGAATCCTTGCCAACCTAATCCAACTTTCCCTATTTCAATAAACCCTACCTCACCTGCGGGCTAAACACTAATTTTTCTCTTCCCAACTCACCCCACACAAATGGACATGCCCAAATAATCAAAACTGGAGCAACAGCACGTTCTTCTCAAACTCATTTTCTCAGTAATAAATCTGGAGCTGCTGAAAGAATTTTTCAAAACTAGCTGAAAAATTAATTTAAAAAGGAACAGAAAAATTGCTACTCGAAAAATCTACTACCTTAAATAACTTCTTCACTATATCCCATTTTTGCAAAAAATAGGGTACTCTTTGATCTAAAAAAGGACCCTTTGTACCCTATTTTTTAACCCATAGGGACTGTGAATCCTAATATATACTGATCAAGAAGATAATAAAGAAACGTATCTAAAAGTATCATGAACTACTTTTATGTAAGGAAAAATTCACGAATAATAAGTTTGTTGCTTTGTTTACATCCTACTTTTGTGTAGCGATGAGGCGAAAAAAAAATGGTGAGCATATTAAGATAAATACTGAAATCTATTTTCAAGTGTTTGTGATAAACTCTTTCATTTTGTGACCAAATTGAATACATTTTGCTAGCAATTACAAAATATCATGTAAATAAAATATTTTATAAAAACACTCATAAATTTTTCAACAAACAAAATAAGGGCACTTGTATGTTTACTCGGATACTTGGGGACCCGGGGATCCGAGATAACGATAATTACTTGGGTACCCGAGTACCCGGGTAATAACCGAAAACTCGGGTACCCGGGTACTTGGATAATCGGGTAATACTCGGGTATCCGGGTAATCAGCAAATTTTTCTGAATTTAGAAAATTTCTCATTCGACATCAAGTTTCAAATGAAAAGATAACAAACAAACATGCGCGTTAGTTTCATAAACCTTACTCGAGGATGAGAAGAAATTAATAGCGAAGCTGTAATATTATACGACATTTAGGAGCAAAATAAAAGCATGACATTATTTTATATTATTTTAATTTAGGGAAAATATAATACGGTAGCTCTGCATTTGTAAAGTTTTCTAATAGATGATAAGCAGTACTTTACTTTGAATTGGAATTCGTCACTTTGGGCGCCTAATTGTACTTGTGTAGTAAGTGGTAGCTTAGTGTTCTATCGCAAATATATCACTTTATCACAAAATACCATACCATATTCAACTTGGCCGTTGAGGCGACATACTGGCGAATTCAATGAAGGGTTATGACATCTTTGATTGCGAATTCTTTTGCTTCCCACATATCCCTGATTGGGCTGCAGACAAGGAAAATGTTGGTGAAGTTGAAGCGTTTTATAATTTTATCTCGCCTCATTTCTAGAATTGGCAAGGTGCTGATGTCACTTGGGAGTCAAGTGTGTCTAATCCCCCAAGTCCATCTATTTGCTATCGCCACGTGGCCCACCGCGTGAGCCGCCCTCGCAGTTATCGCAACGTCTAGGGGTTCTCCACAGAGCATGAACCCTATCGCCGCTGTGGGCGTTGTCCTGATTGCTCCCGTTACACCCCTAAACGCTAGCGTTTGTAATCGTCGCAGCCTGTCCTGCATCGTTTCAAGCTTCACCCGTGGCCACAAGACTACAGCCACGCATAGGTGCCTTAGTTTCAGGACAGCGGAGTAGAGCCATGCAAGCATTTTAAGCTCTACACGCCACATCAAACCTAGGATTACTCTCAGATATTTAACGCAATTTGAGATCTTAAGCTTCCCACCACGAAATGCAGGGTCGTCAACTTTCGATACTTTATACTTTCTTATGAAAATGATCAGGCTGGTCCTTTTCGGATTTACCGAGAGTCGTGAGCTGTCACACCAGAGCACTACGATGCGCATCGCCGACCTTGTAAGACCCGTCAACGTTTCCAAATGATCCGCCCTGACTAGGATTACGAAGTCATCGGCGTATCTCTAGGTATAACACCCTTTCTTATTTGGCCTACGAATGAGGCCCTTCGCAGATTCTATAGAGCAGCCTGCCTAAGAGGCGTGCTACTCTCTGTGCAGCAGGGAGGCTAAAATCTTTAGAAGCAGTGTAGCCCTCCTTTCCATGTTTGGGAATAATGGCCACTCTGCCATCCTTCCATGCCGATGGCACGTATTATAGAGCAATGCTTGCCGTAAAAAGTTTAATCGGCGGGGACACGACGAAATCCATGCCCTTTTGTAAGAGCACTGGATAGGCGCCAGCCGCCGCTGGTGATTTAAAGGAGCAGGAGGACCCAACTGACCGTTCCATCTTCTTGATATCAACGACCTTGGCAGCAAAATTCAAGTCAGCCTTCTCCCGCTCTTGGCCCCAGTCTTCCCCCTCTCGGTCGATTTAAGTTCATTCAAAACCGGAGAAGTTGACTTTCAGCATGTGATTCAGCGTTGCTTCGTTGTCTTCGCAAACTCACCATCATTGAGCCTTATGTGCCCGAGGCGAGGTTCCGGATTCTTTGCCAGGTTCTTGTGGAGCGTCGCTGTGTCTGGGATGTTTTTTGATTCCTCATGGAAGCCCCTCCAATTTTGCTGTTCATAAATTCTTATGTTTTGATTGTATTTATACTGAGCCGTCTTATAGATGTCCCAGTCTAAAGGCAAATTAATTCTGTTTGCCCTGTTGCACAACGCTCTAGTCTTTTTACGGAGTTTCTCCAGGTGGATGTTTCAATATTCTGTTCTTTTCCTAGACTTCATTGTACTTGTAGATCAGTTGTTCTCATATGAGGCAATGTGAGCCCTTCGCAGAATATACGCGGAGTGCTCTAACTTTTCCATGGTACCATAGCTTGTAAAATATTTCACGAGCTTTTGTTTTAGTTTCTCTATTTATGAGTCCCAAAGTGTATTCCTGGCATTCTCAATCTTAGAAACCACCGGTTTTCCTAGGGCTAACCGGAAGAAGATATATTTTTGATCGAAAAGAGACTCCTTATCAGAGACATTCCAGCCCACTATCTTGCTGCTCAGTTCTTCTGAGCATAGAGTCAAATCGAGAAACTCACTCTTTTTTTAATTCTAGAATGTGGGAGTATAGCCACGATTAAGAATCTCCAGCTGAGTGCTCGCTAGATATTCAATTAAATCTCTTCCTCTGTCTTTGATGTTTGTGCTCCCCCGCACAATATGGTGGGAGTTTGCATCACAACTTTACAGAAGAGGAATCCTGTTCTTCCGGCAGTGCTGTATTAGAACCTTCACCTCTCTACGAGGTGGGGCCCCTTAGCATCGCCAGGGACATAGGCCGGGGCGATAGACACCTCTAGCCTTTCTCCGTTTCTGCCCCTGAGTCTCGCCCTAATAATGACAAGGCCCCTGGAGCACAGCTTAGGAACCAAGATCGCATCCATAGCTTTGACAGATGTGCATGTCCTTGGTGCTTTATCATGTGGCCCCTTAAATATGGAGCCTCACACTCCCAAGCCACTAATCCTATTCCTGTATAACCACGGTTCTTGGATTGGGGCAATCCGCGTCTCAGCCATTTCTATGATATTTTGGGCGTTTTCGGACGTTTCTGGTCTCCCTACGGAGCCCGGATTTGAAATCTTTCCTTCACTTGCCCATAGAACGAGCCTGAGGAGTTGCTCCAGATGATGTTTTTGCAGCTATGGCCCTCTATTCCTTGGCTGTGTTTTAAAGCCGCGATAATCGGGCATTCTTCTTTGTGCTTCTCTATAGTTCTTCCACCTTACGGAGAGCCCAGTTAACTATTCTTCCACCGTGGCAACATGATTGTTTTCATCGGTGATAGAAGTCTGCACCACTCTTGGTAGGCTGGCCCCTGCGAAGCCGTCCACCTTTGGCGGTGGGTTGGATGACGGTCCCTTATCGGAGTCCTCATTTTTCGTATTAATTCTTCGTGTGCCACCCATTTCGATCCCACGAGAAGCTAGGAAAATAAATGCAATAATCAGCCCCGCTTGCCGGAGGCTGATCTTCATACTATGGGTTTCGACCTGCTGTCCCAAAGTCTTCGTTGAGACACCTCCTCTGTGACTCCGGCGTGTCCGCCTCGACTTAAGGGGAGCACGCCGAGGTGTTCAAGAAATTTTTAACCCTATTGCCATTCAGCCCTCGACACGGCAATCACATCTTGGCTTGGGAGCATGAGAACTCGCACCCTCGATATTCCAGGAGGCTTTGCTACTACAGCCTGGAAGGATCGCTCCTCAGCTTAGGTCCCACAAACTAGAGTCCGTCAGTTCCTCAGAGCAGCTACATCTTGCGATGCAGTCCCTCAAATTCACATATTCCCGATCTATAGTCCGATGGAACCCTTAAGCCCTTCCACCAGCTACAAAGTCCCGCGATCGCTAGGGAGAGAACTGCTTGGTTGAAAGTTGAACTGCTTTCTTGAGCATTCATTTTTTTGGCTCAAGACTCATCTCTTTAGTTGAAGGATTAATTTTTCCATTTTTCGGAAATTAATGTTCTTGGTTGAAGACTCGTCTTTTAGGTTAATTTATTAACTCCTATTCTTAAATCCATTTCTTTTGTTGAAAATTCATTAATTTTGTTTAAAATTCATCTCTTTGTTTGAATTTGTAACAATTTTGTTGACAATTCGTCTTTTTGTAGAATAATAATCTTCTGAGGTGAAAATTCATCCTTTTTGATTAGAAATAGAACTGTTTGGTTTGAAATTAATCTGTTGTTGTTGATGATTGAACTACTTTATTGATAATTCATCTTATTTGGTTGCATTCCACTGTTTTTTATTTCAAATTCAAATCTTTTTTGGTTGAGACATAAAAAATTACATAATAATAATTTTTTTGGTTAATAATTAACTTATTTGTTGAAGAAGAAGCATTTTACCTCAGCGAATTTTTGTCATTTTTCAATGTTTTCAAGTACAATCTTGTTTTATAAGAATACTCGAAAATGTTCACATAAATTTTAATAGTTAAGACATTTTACTTTGTTTGAATATTTGATTATTTTTGCTATTTTTGAAAAATTAATATATTTTGAGGTACTACTTGTGTTTCTAAAGATACTCTTAAATATTTAAACCATCAAAAACCGAGTGGTCAACCCCTCGAAAAATCCGTTATATGGCCATGGCTTATTGTAATTCTGAAAATGAATGAACATCGAAATTTTCAACTAATAATTTTCATAATTTGTAAGTTTTATATCACAAGCAAATGTATAATTTAACATTATATATGAGCGGACAAAAAATTAAAAACTTACAGAATCATTCACAATATTAAAATTTGTTCATTGCAATCTATTTTGTATCTGAATAAGTCTTAATATCAACTTTAAATTCAAAATCCTCTGTGTCATATTTTGATTTTTGATTTGACAACTACACTAGTTTGAATTTTATAATAAATAACGGAATTAACTATTGCCAAATATTGAAAATTACTTTTTGATGGCAATTGATTATTTTATTTATATGATATTTTGTAATTATTCTCAAATTTTATATAAACCAGTCACAAAATGAAAAATTGTATTACAAAAACTTGAAAATAAATTTACGTATTTTTGTTAAAATGATCATAACATTTTTGTATTGAAGTCAACAAAGCAATAACTTTATTATTCATGAATTTTTCCTTACGACCAAAAAGTTAAAAATACTTTTAGATACATTTTTTTTCCTCTTCGACAACGATTTAAAATGTAAAATCATACAATCTAACGTTTTAAACATAAAAAAGAGCACTATTCCTCATCACACATAAGCATAGCAGAAAGTCGACAACAACAACAAATATAGAAATTGAGAGTTTCTTAAAACATCCATTTTAACAAAAACAATAATATTCGGTAGTAAAAACGAAAAATCTCTATAGGGTATATTTAGTACATTTTCACCGTTAGAACTAATAAAGGAATATTGGAAAGTTTATAGAATTTTTTTTGCAACTTCGAAAACCTTTCGAAATTTTGTAAAATATTCTCTTGAAATTAATTTTTCAACTTAAAAGATCATATAACATTTTTAAATTTAAAGTTTTGGAAATATTTTGAAGTGTCACGCGTTATCCTCACTCCACTGCCTGCAATTTGTTTCGAAATGTAACATACTGGAGCGGGGATTCCGCCTTCTTGGAGCGAGGATAAGACGTGATGATGATTCTAGTGCGCACTTGAATGCGCATGCGTTGGCTTAATACTAACTCTACAATCGTGTATGTACAGCGATGATCAGGTAATGTTGTGATTCCAGGGATGGTGGTAGGGGATCACGACAACAGCAATGCGCATGGGTGCATCTTTTCGAGGTTGGTCTTCCCACTTACAAGTTTATCAGGTATATAAGCCGCGACTAAAGCAGAAGAGGAGGTAGTCAGTTTTGCATTAAAATGACCATTTCAATAATCGCCATCCTTGCACTTCTTTGTGTGGTTCTTCTCACTGTAGAAGCTCATCCTCCTTTTCCTATTGCCGCTCCGTGCACGCAAAATGCTCAATGTGCTTTAGCTTGCTGTCCTAAGTATTACTGCCAGGGTAAGATTATCACATTTTTTTCATCATTTCAAAAATTATTTTAAAAATACTGGTATTGAATAATGAATCATGTTCTTTGTGACACATCCGTAAAAAATTCGATGTTTTGAACGTCACAGCCATCGAGTTGACCACTCTCGATGGCATGGCCTCGAGGGGCTGGTCACTGAGATTTCATGTGACTCTCGACTTACTGAAATCTATGTGGCAGTTAGTAGGAATCTCTGTGGTCTACTACGCAGTCGCTTGGTTAGTCTCAGTCTCAGTTAGTCACGAGGTTCTTTTTCCATAGTTTTCATATCTGGAAATGCCGTCTTTTTACCAATTCCGAAAAAGGAGGATGTCTTGTCAGAGCCAGTTAGTGCATGCACGGCCATAAGAGCCGATGATAGGTTAGAATTCAGTTTAGTTGTTGGAATGTGAATTGGAACGTACCTTTGCTGATCAACTTCGTGCATGTATGTTAATGGATTCGAAATGAGGATCAGTGAATTCTGTAGAGGCTGAAATAACTTGTACACTTTCCCAAGGTTCGAGTCGACCAGCTAGATACACTTTCTTTTTAGATCGTTCTCGGTAGTAGATCGACCTCGATATATTCTTGAATGGTATTTGCAGGCTATCAAGAAGCCGAAAAGCTAAAAGTCTGATCTGAGTAACCGATAAAGATTAACTTTTTGACCTTTTCATCCAGTTTTCTTCTTCTTTCATTAGGAATATGTGCATAAGTACGCAGTCTGTTCTGTAGGTAATAATTGCCTGTTTTACTGCCTCCCCCTAGTACTTCTTATCCAGATTTGCATCAAACAGCACATATCCTGACATCTCGATAAGAGACCGATTTTTCCTCTCTGCGACTCCTTTCTGTTCACTCAAAAATAATTAAATTCACCTTACACCTGATCCTCTCATCTTTAGGTTGTTGTCTCTGAAACCATAACATGTTGGACATGTGAGAGTTACGCGGCAGCGTAAATCAAATTCGAGGAAACAACACTTTATTGTAAAGCAAATACCCGATATATTTTGATTAAAAAAGGTACAAGATTGAGTGTCTGAACACAAATGAATTTGACTAAACGAATCTCAATTGAGCACTGAATAAACGGAAATTGTAAAGACTGAAAATGTGAAAATATACAAAAATGTCGAAAGGTGATATGATTTTACTTTAATTGTTTTAATGAAGAATTAAAGAGAGTGAAAAATATATAATTGAGAAATAAGATACGAGATAATTAATGTTTAAAAGCAATCTTCAAAATTAAAAAGGTAGGTCTTATTTTAATACGGTATGGGATGTGAATAAGTGGAACCCATACACATTCACATGAGGTATAAAATTGTCTTTTATTAAAAAATGATTTAAATTTGCATTTAAATTCCAAATATTCAAACATAATTGATTATAGTTTTGGGGAAATCGTTGAAATCATCCCCCGAGAAAAACCTCATGTACCTATAATATTAACAAACATATACATATATACAATTTTATAAATATTTCAAATGAATCAGGATGAAGGGAAGCATATGAAGTGGAGGTGAGTAAAGGGATGCATATACAGGAGGAGGTGGTTCTTGGAGGGGTACGGACGTAGGTCTTGTCTCGCTAGACGCTCGTATTTGTTTAAAGTATAGGAACGGAAAACAAGGAATAGATAAATCATAGACGGAATTTCCGGAAATTGTATACTTGTGCAAGGTTGATGAAGTTTTGGAAAGACTATACGACTCAAAATTTTAACGATGTGCTTATGGCTTCTCAAGCTCTAGACTACTGAAGGAATAATTAACTTCTATGATTTTACTTCAATGACTTTTAATTAAGAAATTTATTTCAAAGTTTAATAATAATAAAACTTATTGTCTAAAAGAAGACTTTATGTCTAAAAGAAGATTTTATGTACACTTGAACTTGGAATAGTAAAATCGATTTCAATTAGTCAATACATATTTATATCTTATGAAAGAATAACATTTCATAATTTAATTCTAAAAAATGTTACGATTTGATGTTCTATATCAAACGTAGAAATTGATTGGGTAAAATTCTTAAATAATGGAATTTTTGAAATTCTAAATAAATCCATGTATTTTGAATGTTAACAAAAATACATTATGAAATACTTTTTCCAGGCTGAAGTGTTATTTTTCTCAACAATTTATGCAATAGTCTTTCAACATTACTCAATGAAAGGGTTATTCGTGGTAGGTATACGAAAGTAGCCGTCTGCTCGCAGCGGGGAGCCTGCCGAGCTACCGGGCCTGGGGTGGCATCCCCCTACCCGGGGTAGTACTTTGGGAAACGCTGCTTTAGCTCTCCGAAATCTCCTTCTACGTAGCAGCTTGTAGGTCTTACGCATGATGAATTAAAATATTTTCTCATAACTGCTATCCATAGCGGAAATTGCTTCGCCATTTTTAGTAAGTGTTTGTAAAAATTTTCCAAGCGATATGGGTTTGCTCGTCCAGAATCAGTTTTTACATCCTTACTTCTTTCGGATTTTCTTTGCACCTCGCTAACCAATTCATCAATACTGGTGTCTGAATCTGATTGTTTATTTAAGAAGCTCTCGTCAATCTGCGGGTCAAGTCCATTGTTGGAAAGTTTCAAAACAATCGTTTTATATTCTTCATTGCACTCATCGGGAATTAACTCCATTGCTTCGTGTTCTTCTTCAGCTATATAATGTGAAAATTTTGATCTGGCTTCCTCAGCAGATGGTAAGGAACTGCCAAGCATCGTGCCGTCATAGCGATGAATCGTTAGTGTCAGTGTCAATTGAAAAATCTCCTCGAAGCGATTGAAATTGTCGCATGATATCATGAGAGCAACACATCGCATCAAAAAATCTTTCACAACACTATTGTCAGAGTTGAAGCATTTTAACCGATAGAAAATTGCGATTGAATGAGCTGCGTCGATTCTTATATACGTACGAGGCTTTTCTCTAGCACATTCATTTCTCTAAATGGCAATACATATAGGGATGTATTCTTTAATCGGTATTTGATTAAAGGCTCGAGACTACTGCCAAAAGAGCTTTTGAGTAATCTAACATGATTTCAGGTTGTACAATATCTACTTCTATTAGCCAACAATTCAGGAAGTGAAGGATAGTGTTTGCATCCTGTTTAGAGGACAGCATTTGTCGAACTCACACAGTAATGCCAAGGAAGTTAATAACTATTTCAAATAGAAAAATATTTCCCGATTGAATGTGTTCTGCTAGTTGCAAGCGTGATTTAGTGCAATGAATGTGATGGCGTTAGAATAAGGAGCTCTGTACTTTAATTTCTCTAGAATAAGAGCTGGATTGTTACCATCTGCTGGATCCATACTGAATTCTTCACTGAGGCATTCTTGCATTAATTTTCGTAAAACATCGTTCTTATATAAAATAGGTGATGATGCATTTCCCAAATTTAAAACATTTCTCGTAATAGTCCTTCTTCAATTAGCCACTCCTTCTTTCATAAGTTATTGCCCAATGATTTTGCGCTTCTCGTTTCTGAGTTGTCTCTTAATAGCTTCATGAGGTAAATCAATCGTGTTCTTTGTTTGGACTTTCAGCCATAAGTATGCTCCGCCGCCAGGTTGTGTCTTAGCAATCGCATAAAATTGGTTATTACATTTTTTACTTTTAAATTTTCCTTGAATTTTGATAAAAGGTTTTTTAGAATTGAATGAAACGGGAGCTTGCTTAAAGCTAAAAGCGCAAGGCATTCGGAATTGGTACCAGTGTTTGTCGGCTACGATATCAGACCGTACACCAGGATGCAGTACCGTATATTCTCGATTTTTGTAAATACGTTTAAATGGTTTCATTTTGTTCCACAAATCTGCCTTAATGCATAGATTAAATTCTTCGTCTTGATTGCTACTGAATTCAGTTTCAGTAAATTCCGTATCATTAAAATCTTTCGGTTCCCCTTTTACATCATGACATTCAATACTGGCTTCTGCGAGATTGATATCGCTGCTTTCTGTAACGACACTCGTTTTAATGCTTAATTTCTCAAAAACTTGCGTTCTGACTCCTCTTTTATCTTCGCGCAGATTGGTGTAAACGTCTTGTGGTGCCCATGCACTTTTCAATTCATTGCTGATGTGTTTGTACAACTGATCCGTGTAAGCAGATAATTTCCCATCTTGTATATTTGCTTCGAATAAACAAATAGCATTCACAGCATCCAAAACTGCAACTTTCGTTGGTCGCGGCATCTTCACAAATAACAAATTACTCAGAATTGAATTAAACTTTTTGAATGAAATTTCTTCTTAATTGAATAATAATTATGCAATTTATTTTATAATTAACTGAAAATCCAATACTCATTAAATGCATAATATTTTGTGACATCAGAGTACAGAAGATTCAGCCTACAGGCTTTGTTTGCGATTCAAACTAGAAAATGATCCGACGGTGAAGATAGACGGATAGGGTGAGAGACAATGCTACATTTTCCTTTCAAATAATGTTTATTGTAAGCATTTTCAACGTGAAAATGGATCCCTCAAATGTAGTATAGTATAATCAGTAGTAGGTGACACAGTTAATATTATTACTGTAATATTTAAAAAAAGGAACACATTTTGTAACGAAACTACAGGGAAGGGTTACGTTCGTACATAGAATCGACTCGGACCGTGCATTGAGCAGTACTAACTGTCCGCCCACCCCTCCAGGTACTCGGCCCCCCAAAGGGGTGAGTGTACAGAAACACCAGGGCCGTACGTCCTAGTGTCCTAGCAGTCCTTTTTGTGCCATTTTAAGATAGGCCGTCGTCGGATGACAACGCGGCCGTTCGAACTGTTTTCTACGAAGCCGATCAGCGAACTGCAAACAGAGAACAGTGATTCGTAACAGCTTCGTAAGCCAAGAGTATCGAGTAACGAGCCGCCAAGGTGTTTCCTCATCGACTAGAGCGGAATGTGTGGTCACTCGTTCCTCTCTGTCAACAGAAGGGCCGATAGTTTCAGTAGACTTTGGCCAAAGAATTTCAGGTTTGGCCAACGAAACAGGTCCTTGCCACCAAAGCAAATGGTGTTCCAATCGAACGGGTGTCATGCCTCTTGATGCGCAATCCGCAGGATTATCTACTCCAGGTACGTGATGCCAAACCGCCTCTGGCAGAATACGCTGAATTTCTGAAACCCTATTGTAGATATATGTCTTCCATCGAAGAGGATGTCCTCGAATCCAGTCCAAATTGTTTTCCGAATCGGACCAAAGATGTATCGGGGTTGAGCTAGAAAGACTCAAGACCGATCTTACATGTGATACCAACCTTACCAGTAAGACAGCGGCACACAATTCTAGTCTAGGAATTGAGGTCTCCTTTAATCGAGCGACGTTCGTCTTAGCCGTAACGAGAGTCACACGAGTTCAATTCGAAGGTGGTGTGACGCGAAATTACCCCACTACTCTTTTTGCCTTCTCCGAGGCATCTCCGAAACCGTGAAGTTCACAGTAGCTACCAGATGTAGAACCTAGCCAACGGGGAATGGCTAGGGTAGAGAGATCAGGTAGCTCGTTTCTGATCTTCTTCCAATTAGCGACGTACTCAGCTGGAAGTTGTTTATCCCAACCTACCTTGAGAGCCCATAGACTCTGCATGAATACCTTAGCTTTAACGATGACTGGTGCTAGCCACTCCAATGGATCGAATATGCGGGCTGTCTCTGAGAATACCGTTCGATCCGTGATCCGACTCATCTTCGATAATGAGTCGATCTGGAAATGTAGGCAATCAGAAGACGGCTGCCATAAAATGCCAAGGGCACGATAATATGGATCCTGGTTGAGTAGAAAAGATGTGGCGTCCTCTCGATGTTCAGTGGGAACAACCTGTAGAACCTCCTCTACGTTCGATACCCACTTTTTCATTGTAAAACCTCCCGCTTGCAGCAACAAATCCGCCTGTCTGCGCTTTTCTTGGGCTGTGCTGACGTCCTTCGCCCCTGAGAGTACGTCAACGACGTATATCTCCTTTCGTAGAATCTCAGTAGCGAGGGGGTAATTATCACCCTCATCCTCCGCTAACTGAAGTAGAGTACGTATCGCTGGATACGGCGAAGGTGTAAAGCCGAATGTGACGGATTTCAAGTAATATGTTCGAACCTCCTGGTCGAGACTTTCTCAACAAAGAATTTTTTGGAAGGTTTGATCCTCTGGATCAGGGCTCGGCAGAATTCAGTCTTTGACTGGCAAGACTGACAGTGTCAGTAACGAAGAATAGGTCAAGTAGACCCCAATAAATTATCCTCCTAAGTTTTCCTTCGACTTGGTGCTAGTCACAATAGCAGAACCCCAGGACACTCTTCGCGCGGACGGTTGCTTCCGTCGCGCATCCTTCCCATTGTTCGAGGATTAGATCTGGTTGAGAAAAATTAAAATTTGGTAAAATATTAATTAATAGAATTTTAATAAGTTGCATTAGCTTCATTATATTATTGCGAGAAATTAAAAAAAAAAAGATAGTAAAAAATCGGTTCATATCTTCAATGTCTGTTGACCTGTAGAGATTTATTGTATTTTATCTTAATATTTCTTTTCGTGCATAACTTATTCAAGATAGGAAAAATAGTGTTAGACAAACTTCTCGGCTCTATGGGTCCTTTAACTGATTAAGAAAAGAAATATAAAAAAATTGGCGTAATTTGAAGCTAAAGTCGGGTTCAAAGAAACTTTGATGTAACTCATGTTTGTGCTTTTAGCAGATAAACTATGAGTCAGATATAAGAATACGAGAAAGAAGTTTTATGGGTGTTGACATGATCTAATGAAATTAAGCGGGAAAATCTAAACGGCACTGAGTCCCATCAATCAAATTAAACAGTAGATGCAAAAAAACTGTTCGAGCGAATTAATTTACGAGATATTGAGTAAGTTACTTTTTTGTCGATCAGTTTAATAACCATTGTAGGAAAAATGCATGACACTATATGTGCATGTAATAATCCAATGTAAATAGCAATAGACAAATGAAGGGCGAAAAGGCAAAATGAGGCAACTGACAAAATCGTAATTGAGCATGAGAGTGAAAAAACATTGTGTAACATTGAAATTGCAATTTAAAAAATAAAGGAAATTCTTCTTCCGAGCTGATGTATTCCTTAATCAATACCAAGAGAGTTTGATTGAAAAGAACCTTCCAGTTTTGAGAAAATATTATACGAAGGTGATCATGTCGGGCTGACACTTTTTTATTCTGTACGAGTCGAATTGAGACAGTAACAAGAATAAAATAAGATAAGAAATAAATAATAAGATAAGAATAGAAATGAAATGAAAAAGCACAAAATTGGAATAAGCATAACGTCATAAAAAATTTTTGTTTTGCAAATTGGAAAAATACATTTTTTTTTATAAATATTTGAGAAATTGAGAACGAAAAAAAAAACATTTTATCTAACCAATTTATAGTTTGTACAAAATAAAGAACGAAGCAATTGAAGAAAGGGGTTTTGGCGGTTGTCTTCTTTCTTTCTTTTTCTTTAGCAATTTTCATTTAAATTTTTCCACGCTTGCCCTAGTTTTTGAAAATTTAATCTAAAGTTTCATTTGGCGCTAAAATTAATTAATTTCGGGAAAAAATGTACTGAAAATTTGAAATAAAATGTATTGTAAATTCTCAGGAAAAAAATCCATTCACTTGCACCTCATTCAAAAAGAAGAAACCCGATTCATATTGCAAACTAATTCAGTTTTAAATATCTGAATCTGCAATTGAAAGATATGCAATTTATTGAGTCGCCATTTCAATGATTTTTTTTCTGGGTTCGAATACAAAAAATTTGGACGTCCCGCTGTGAAGTACGTGCCGATTGACCGTGACGACCGTTATCCTTCGTACGATTCCTTGAAAATGAAGAGAAAAATTAAAGAAAAACTTCCTGTGAGTCTCGCACTTGTCGTCTCAGTCTGCACCTGCTGAAAGTGGTAAGCCCTGCTCTGGATGGATCCAAATCCGCCGAAACATCTTCTTTATTTCCGGGATGAAAACGACTTAATACATCCTCCATCGTAGGATGACATCCGCCAATTCAGTCTGTAGCTTGGGCCCTGAATGTAGAAGTTCATTCAAGGAAACCCCTTTGTCGGTGCGTTGAGAGGCGTTAAAAACAACTCGCAATTTAGTGCTCGAGCTGTTTTCCTTTATCACACAATGATGTGGTAAGAAGTAACCCTTGTTGGTTTGAAGATCCTCTAGAATGGAGACGAGTTCCATGACTCCCAACTCTGCGTACTCGTTGATAACGCCGGAGTATTTATATAATTTAGGGTCCCTTCGGAAACGTCTTTCCATCTGGGTGAGAGCCCGATAAGCTGCCGCTCTTGAATCCCCTAGATTCGTATAGCGATCCTTTAATGGTAGTAGAACGATGTAACGACCATCGTGACTTCGTTGAAAAGCTGCTCACACTCCTCCTCTGCTGGACTATGTTCAGAGATCGTTAAAGGTACGTCTTCCTGGACGACGAATCTCCGCAGCAAGTTCAGTAGTTCATAGTCTACGGTAGTTTGCAATCCCACGAGAGACTCCCCTGATGTAGTGAACTCCCTTGATAGAAGTCCCGAAAGAATCCAACCCAACGAAGTTTTTTGAGCCGTTGGAGTCCGTAAAACCCCCTTTTTGAGTCCCTCCTCAATGACATAGGAGTAAACTTCAGCGCCTAAGATCATTTCTGCTTCCACCCTTTTCTAATGAAGGGTCTGCTAATTCTAAGCCCCTAAGGTGATCCCAGTCATCGGTATGTATACCATCAGGTGGCATATATGAAGTGAGACTAGATAAAATATTTGCTCTTACTATAAGAGGTGCCTGAGGATGGGTTCTACAGCAAACCCTTATTTGTACTAGTCCTCTGGTCGGCCTTGTTCTCAAATTGCCCACACTGAGAACTGAAATGATAGCTGGTTATCTCGGAAGCCTCAATCTCTGTACAAGCGACTCAGATATGAAGTATGCTTGAGCCCCCTGATCCAACAGTTCTCGAGTTCGATAACGACTTCCATCCGAGTGTGATGAATATTGGCAGTATCTGTAAAGTTGGTGAAAGAATTAGAAAAAGGTAAGCTGAGAGGATTCAAGGTGGAAGAGTTGGTAGGATTAGTTGGATAGGAAACAGTTTCAGTGGAGCTAGGTAGTGATTTGTTAGCCTGTTGAGGTGAGTGTAGCATGGTATGATGCATTCCGCTACAAAATCTTTCCTCTGATTAACATCCTTACTTCGGAAGTGTGGGCAAAAAATAATTTAATGCTTACCTGAGCATAAAGAGCACGACATCTCTCTGAGAATAGCATTTTGAGCATGGGTCGCTTGCCCACCTTTTTTACCCTTTTGAAGACGAGTGCTATGCTTGATAGAAGATAAACCAGTCGAAGATGAGGCCATGTTCTACACGGCTTCCAATGTGCTGACCTTGCCTGTCAGAAACTGGTTGAGCGAATCGAATGTGGGGTGGGTACTTGTAGATCCTAGTTGATCCTCCCATGCCTTCCTGGTACATGCATCCAATCGTTAAGCTGTCATATAGACAAGCAAGTCGTCCCACGAATCTGTAGGGCGATCCAATGACGTCAAGGCACCTACGATCTCACAGGTATCATTGAGCAAAGCGCGAAGTTCTGTTGAGCTTTCTCGGCTCTTTGATTTAAGAGAGAGAAACTTTGCGAGATAGCTGTTTACTAACAATCGAGTATTGTCATACCGCTTCACTAAGGTCTGCCAGGCCCTTTCGAAATTATTTTCAGTAGTGGGAATGCTGGCGATCAATTGAGCGGGTTCTGCAACTTCTGAACAGTTGGCAAGACTGTGTTTCTTCGCACTATTGAATCAGACACATCGTGGAATGTAGGCCACTCCGTGTGCACTCCCGCGAATTTTGGTAGTTCTAACCGAGGAAAGAATTTCTGCTTAGTAGTAACCGTAGGTGCTACGGACTCCTTTTTCGCAGCAAGGGCTTCGAACCTGTCTAAATAATCCATAAAGTAGGACTTAGCACACAAGTTTATCTCCTCACAGAGGTTGTAGTGATTCTCGAGAAAATAAGGCAGTTCCTTATTTTGTTCCCGTGCTACTATCAACTGATCGTTGTTCGCGGAATACTTTTCCCAAGTTTTCTCTAGATTAGTTAAACGTGCAAGAACTTGATTCTTGGTAATATTATCTTTACCAAGTTTCGGAAGATTCGCGGGGGCGTTGCAAATTGTTTCAAAAATACCCCCCTGCATTTCGATAGTACCCTCTACCGTGGCCATTTTTAAAGAAAAAAGGTACCAGTTTCTTGCGTTAAAAAGAAATGAATAAAAAATGTCCAGTCTATTACTCTCTATAGAAACCTGAAGTGACATTTCGCGGGCACGTGGTAGAAGAAGAGAAACAGCTGCAGCAGTGAAGTAAACAAGAGGTCAGAGACTCATCTCAAATTTTTTCCAGGTACAATTTTTCATAGCGTAAAGCTATTCAAATATTCCGCATACTTCAAACGCACTGTCCATGGTTACGGAATTTCCCTTAACTCTAAGCCCTTTTCCAGCTCGTTCAGGGCTAACATTACGAAAAATTCCGTGAATATAGACAGTGCCTAATTTTAAACAATCAACTCGGAATATGTATACAGTTTCGCGAGTATATTATAAAAAATGTCTTGTTTTTTCGTTTCTAGGAATTTAATTAATATTACAAGATATTCTTAAATATTTTAGGATGATCGATTAATTAAATAATTTAATAATACTAAAAAGATAATAATTTCTTGAATTTGTTTCTAAAGTCCATGAATTTGAATAATAATTTAAACAAATTTTTATTTTATCTACTTATACTTGAAATGAAATGCATATGTAAGTAAAATTAATATGGGTACTATATTAAATTCAATTTAAAGCGCTTAAATTTCCTAACCTTTCTGGTGAAAATTTGGATTTTCAAGAGGTTAGTTGAATTTTTAACCAAATAGTGGAATTTTCAACCAAAAAGATGAATTTTCTACCAAAAAGACGATTTTTCCAAAAAAAATTAATTAATTCTCAATCAAGCAGTTGAATTTCTTATTCCCTGACATTTCTAGGTTTTCCCAGGTATATAAAAATTCCCTAACAATTCCAGGTTTTCCAGGTAGGGTAGACACCCTGAAACTTTATAATTGTACAATTTAAAAAATTCAGAATATCAAATTGAAACCGTAGCATTAGAAATTATTTATAATTTTAATTCAAAATCATTCAAAAATTGAAGACAGTCGAATTGCACTTAGAATTAATTAAATTTGTATCCAAAAATATCTGAATCATTTTAGAATATCTCTGCAATTTTGAATTTTGAAGATTTCTAATAAAAAAATGTTCACATTGGAAGTATAATGTTTATTAATTAAAAGTATTCAATCTCGAATACCTTCAGATTTGTAATTGTTCTATTTTTTAAATTGTAAAATTTTATTAATTTTTAAAAAATTTTAATATTTTGAGTTCGAAGGTCTTTAAAATGAAATGAGAAATTCTATAAATTAGGAAAAAATCATTGAATATAGGAGAGACTCTAGCCTGGCCTTAATGAAATCAGCCAATTCAAAAGCGACTATATATCAACATTTTGAACTTTTTGACAAGGAAACTGAAAATAAAGGTTTCTTTATTAATATACAAATACTCACCTTTAGTTTCAATGCATATCAATTCGAACGCATAGTAGATCAATAATAAAAACGAGATACGTAACTGTGCAAAATCTCAATCGGAGGAAACAAAAAACAAAGAACCCGGTGCCTATTAACAATGTGATCGCATAACCTGTAACAAATTTAAATTTCTATTTCCACATCAACAGAATATTGTACGCAATTTTTCGCACATACATGTTTACTTTAATTTAACTCGAAACTCACTTACCTATTCCGATAATATTTTTTTTTCGATATTCCACGTGGGCCAAATGATGCCCGTTTGAACACGAGTTTAGCGGTATAAACACATGACGTCACAAATCACGTGATATGAAAACAAGTGACGTTTAACGCGCGCCTTTTCAAATTAAACAAATGATCTTACAGTGAGAAAAAATTTAATTGCTTATTAAAAATATTATTTTTACAAAATTTTCAATATTATATACGGAAATGTTATTAGTTTCACATAAGAAATTTTAAGTCTTGAACATAAAATTTACTTTTCTTCTTTAATATAATATTTTCAAAATACTAGTTAAAACAACGCACGCGGTCCGTTTCGTGTATTTTTTTAAATATCTCTATTTACCTCAAGTGACTAAATGTTTATCTATAAAAAAGTAAATTACATAATTTAAAGATCGAATACTATGTAACACTAATTAAGGTCCAAGCGTGAGTCATTGCATTTCCACATACGTACATTCATTCATTGTTCTTAACAGAAAATTAAAGACAATCATTTATTACTAAACATGATTCTCTACAGAATATGCAGAACCTTAGAAACTGTTACGTGGTCAAAATGAATGATTGAAGAAATGTATCGAATATTATTATTACTCATTAACAAATGAGACCTTATGCTAAATTCCTCTAAATTTTATAAAAGGTTATAAAAAATAGTGACAGAAAATAAGATTGAAGAATCAGATGTAAACTGAAGTTCCTAAAGTAGAAAGAATATTGATTGTCAAAAATTCTACACTCATATGATTAAAAACTTATAAAGTGAAATGTGAATTTCCAATAAAATTTTTTTTGAAGAATTGTACACTATCAAGTGGAAAAACTTACCTACAGCTAGAAGAGGAAAAGTCAAATTTTGAGGAAAAACTTAAAATATGAAATAATAAGAGAGTTCAGATTTCCAAAATAATAAAACTTAGTGTTCAAAAACTGAAAAAATAGAATGATATACAATTATGCTTACCAAACAGCGTACACATGGAAAAAGAGCATTTTTAAAATTCAAATTTCACGCCGATCACACGTGCACAGACTCCCGCCATGGGCCACATGTATTTTCTAAAATATCCTATATATTCTATAATATCGACCATCAAACGTTCAGAACTCACTACCAAACACCACCAAACGATATCATTAAGAATAGAAAAAAACAAACAATTAAAGTGGGGTGCTTAATCTAACGCTCGGAAGTCGGTAACTTTTACAATTTTTATTTATTTTCATCAACTTATTTTTTTAAATTGTTCATGCCACAGATTATAATTCTACATACAGTTTTTTAAAAAAATTCATTCATTTTGATGATTATTTATCAAAGCGGAGGGGGTACAATTTTTGTTTTTTTAAGCAAAGCTTTTCTTTCAAACATTTGTAACTTTTTTCCTATTGCTTTAAACAAAATTTCACTACAAATGTTTTTGATAAATTTTTTCACGAATTTTTTGGTGGTCGTAACGATTTTCGAAGAGTCAAAATTTGACGCTAATTTTTGTAACTCAAAAATAAATTCGACTTTTTTTCAAATTTCGACAATTTTTTCTCTTCAATATAGTTTTAAAAGAAAGCTGAGATTTTTTCCTATAAGGTCCCCAATTTTCAGAGTGGTAAATTTATTTGTCTTGGAGTAATAGAACGATACGTAAACAAGATGCCATAATAGAGTGGGTAACGCGCGATTTCCTCTAGTGCGCTCACGCCGAGGATCTTTGTGCAACGCTTTAGTGCCAGTTTTTTAAGTTGAGTAATATTTTATGCTAGTAAAATAAATGTTTTTTTTTTCTTTAAAAAGTGAGGCATAAAGCAACTAATCTTAAACTCCGTGGTATTGCCCACGACTTGCGTTTGAAATTCCCTGCACTACCAGAAGGAGCTCAAATTTGCAGTTCATGCAGACACCAACTCATCAACTCAGCGGGAATATCATCCTTGAACTCTGGTGATATTGCAAAACCTTCTGGTGGAGATAAGGTAGATACTGAGGATCACGAAATTCATATTTTCAAGATTTATCGGTTATATTTAATACTAACTACACAAATTTCATTTTTACTTTTTGTATGGAATTGAATGGACCAGATCTTAATTTTGACTTTTCAACATTTATTTTAAATGTGTACCGAGTTTCGCTTATATGTTAAAAGTGGCAAATTTTTAAACAAACTGAAAGAAGTATTCACAGAATCGTACAGAATCTTAGTTTATATTTCCATTGATGTAAGTAAATCATGAAACAGTCTAAATAATTAATAATACGAAATGTTTAATTAAATGCATATGTACACTTCAAATTTTTCTAGCAACAAAAATTAAATAAGCACATATATGTGAATGAACTAATAATGAATTAGAGTTTATGTTCAGTTTCAATTATAAAGTAATTTACTTCGTATGAAAACTTGTTCCAAGGTTTTTTCTTTTAATTATTAGAATTAAAAAAAAACACTTCAGTTTTTAATTAAAAATTAAAATCTTCATAACATTTCGATGTTTAAAATATTTTTCTAATTTAAATTTTAAATTACTATTACAAAGATAATATGTTTCCATAAGAAAAGGTAACCTTTTGTCGGTATCAAGTTGCGTATAGGGGTAAATAGCCAGATAAATTCCTGACATCTTAACCCTTCCGACAGAACATCTTTTTTTCAACTATTTAACGAAACATCCGTCTGGGAGAAGGATACCTTGGTTTTTCCAATAACTTCTCCAAAACTAATATTTCATAATAGTTTACGTTTACGCCTTTTACGTCCTCGGGGCCTCTAATCCTTATCTAGCAACAACTTTTCAGATGCTATCCGCTTGAAAGACGAATGTTCTGGCGGAAGGGTTAAGCTCAGAACGAACCCCCTCAGTTAAAAAACGAGTCTCCGGGGTACTTTTGAAGTTGGAATTTCGAAAACCAACTTTTCAAGAAAAACGAATCTAAGTCTGGCGAGTGCCATAAGGGCAAGTGTTAAATTTTTAGTTAAAATATAAAAATAGTGAACTTCCAGTCACTTCCGGGACATAAATATAATGCAAACAGACAGAGCATAGATTAAAGTATGATTTCCCATAAAACCCCCAAAAACGAGAATTTAGATCTGTGTTCATAAAACCGCAAATAACTCCTAAACTGCAATCGACCTACATGGTACCTTTTCTCGTAGAATGACACATATTATAATTAATAAATATTCTGATTAATATTTCAATAATATTTATCATAGCGGGAAATGTGCGGGAGGACTTGCATTTTAACCCCGACAAGATGTCCCTAAAAATTCCCGTAGCGGGAAATGTGCGTTGGACTTGTACTTTAACGCTGGCAAGATTACCCGCAAAGATCCCGCCAGGTTCCTGTGTGGAATTCTCTTGTCAAACACTCGCTGTAGATCCCGCCGGGATCTATGCCAACAAATTCGGCAGCATCTGGCTAATCACACTGTTTGTTGGGCACGTAACTTAACCTCAAATCTGAGATCTCAGACTCAACCCTATCCGACTCTCCAACTTTTGCTGTAGAAGCTGTTGTCGCTTACGAGTTCCACTTGATGGAGAGTCCACAATAGGATTTGAGAAACCGAAGTAGCATTGACACGAGCGGATCATCGTACAGTGTTTTGTGCTCCTCTTTGAATTTGAATGCCTACATTTAAAGTTTGATATCATTCGCATAGTTCATACATTAATTTATAAAGAAAAGTATTTGTCTTCTTTCAAAATGTTTGTAGTTATTGATTCATGCTAATTATGTATATATTCTTGAAGATTTAAATAGTGCTTAGGCGCATTTCAATTCATTAAAATGCTTGTGAATGAATTTTATTGTATTTTCAGAACTAATTTACGAACTGAAAAAAACAATCAGAGGGCAATGCATTCAACAACTAATATTTGCTTTATTTCCATAGTTTTACAGTTTGAAAACGTAGAATAGAATAGAATTTTATTTCTTCATGTACATCCTCATCAGACTTTTACATATACTACCTTTGTACCTTCCGAGTATAATACTTTTACTTTGGCACATTTTGCGATGCTTCGAAGTTACAAAAATCACATGTTTAGCTCATTCATGCCATTCTCGGCTTATTATTCTTACAATCATTCATGCTGAAATTGCTTAATATCGCCACTTGATACTTTCCCTTTCATGAGCCCTATTCTAGATAATCAAATCAATAAAAACATTAGTATCTAAATTTCTACAATATTTAGCTTGACTAAAGTTGTTTAACAGTCTGTTTTGTTTAATCGCCGCTTATAATTTCATCTGCGATTACTTCCTCGCTTGCCAGGGGGAGGGGGGTGATCCGTCCCTCGAAATTTCTATATCATATATGTCATGCACTGGAAAACTTTATTTTATTTACAACAGCTTGTCTCTCTGTTCTGAAAGCTCTATTATTTGCCATAAATACTAATGAGAAAGAGGGATTATATAGACTATAGAGTATAGACGCCAAAATAAACTGGTGTCTATTCTTTATGTTCCCTGCGAAAATGAAGCTTTGTCCTAATCCAGAACGACTACCTGAAAGTTAGAAATTCGTAAGTGGGTCATAAATTAGAAAGACCCTCATAGTAGACTAAAGTGATCTCAGAATGCATTGGAAATTATTTTCGAATTTTCACGCATATTGGTCCCAATTTTTTTCGGATCCACCGCCCAAAAAAGCGTTTTTTTTAAAAATTATATCTAAAGATTCCGCAAGCCCCATGAAGTTTAACACGTAATTCCCATAAGAAAAGAAGACGTTTTAGTAAATTTCTTTCATAATCGTCAATATTAGGTGTATCGAGTTGAAACTCAATACCTCCATTTACAATTAGAAATAGAATACAAATGAAAACTTATTTTTTGAATATCACCCCCATAAGTCTATTTTATAGGGTCCCAATAAACCCTCATAAGTTAAAAATTGGGTTTCTCGAGTTTCTGGCGCTAATTATCATTTTTTTGCGATTTTTGAAAATAAAAGTTGTTTTAATACACAAAGTACTACTTTATAATGATTACTAGAAGTTTACATGAATTGTTCAAACAATTTATTATTGTTTTTAGCAATTTTCTCTTGGAATATATTTAAAAAGTCGCGATTTTTCCGAATTTTTCAACTTGTTTTCAACTTTTCAATTAGACAGAGGCAATAATCAATTAAATTAAACAGAAATAATTATTTTACAATTTATTAGTATTTATAAAAATATTCTCTCATAATAATGCTAAAAAGTTGAAGATCTGTCAAAAATTTTCCATATTTTGACGAATTTTTAATTAAATTGAGTTAATAATTATTTCAAGTTGAGGAATATAATTGTTTGAATAATTCAGTATTATTTTTAATAATATTCTCATTGAATAATGCGAGCAATTTAGGTTTTTTGAAATATACAAATTTTGGTTAACTTTTTGCTTAAAAAGACTTAATAATTAGTGAAATTTAACAAATACAATTGTTTAAACAAATTAATACTGTGTACAACTATCTTCTCCTATAGTAATGCTACATAGTTGCGGCTTTTTCTGAAATTTTCCACTTTTGCCAACTTTTCACTTTGTGAGGTAATAACTAATTAAAGTTAACAAACGTAATTGTTTAAATAGTTGATTATTGATTATAACTATCTTCTCTTGACAATTAGAAAGTTGCAGTTTCTTCTGAAATTTTTACTTTGATTTTTCTTTCTAGTTATGAAGATATATCATTTTTTAAATCATTTTTCAAACAATCTCTTTTTTTGTTAATATATTTGTCTGAAATAAAATAGATATTTGAAATGTTTGGAAAATTTTTTATATGAATCATATTAAATATACGTTTTTCATGAGAGCCGTTTTGTTTAAATTATTATTAATATTTATTATTTGTGGGCGTCTGCATGAAAATGGCTCTTATGGGCGGTTATTATCGGATTTAATTGGAAAACATCAAGACCCATACTGAATCTTTTGACATTATATTTATGTCCTGAAAGCAAGCCGCAATGGTTATATTTCATTTTCAAACTTCAAACATGCCCCGTGGACTCGTTTTTCAACCTAAACGGTTTGGCATGGGCTTAAAATCCCGGGAACTTATCCGGCTAAATGATTCTGTATGTAGCTCCATACTGGCCATAAAGACCCTTTTCGTGTGGACGCCCACATTTTTTTTGAATTAAGAAGTTAAAGAAAAGATGAAAAATTCTTAGAAGATAGTTATAAACCATAATAAGTGTTTGAACAATATTGTTTGTCAACTTGCATTAATTATTATCTCACTAAGTAAAAAGGGGACCAGAAGTTAAAATTTTGATAAAAAACCGCAACTATCTAGCATTAATGTAAGAGAAGACAGTTATAGACAATAATAATATAATGAACAATTTTCTTATATTATAAACAATGATAATAATTTGTTTAAACAATTGTATTTGTTTCAACAATTATGCTTCTTGAATTTCATTAAATATTACGACACTATAAGTTAAAAGTAGACACAAAGTTAAAAATTTTAGAAAGAAAAGAAACTTTCTAACATTATTCAAAGAGAATATTATTGAAAATATTGAAAAATTGCTTAAACAATTATATTGGTTAACTTTAATATTATGTCAGTTTATTTTTCGGATACCCTTTTTTGCCCTTCTTCCCTAAGGTCAGCCCCCCCCCCTCGCAAAAATATCAACTTCATCGAAGAAAGAGATGAATTTTTAAACAAAAAAGATAAACTGTTAACAAAAGAGATGAATTTTCAATCCAAAAAGATGAATTATCAATCTAAAAAGATGAATTTTCTACAAATTGGATATAATATACCTTTTTTTCGCGCCCTCTATTGATTCAGCTGATCGATTTGGTCGTTTATATTCATCGGGAAAAATTTATGGCACGTAACTGGGACTCTGAGGGTGCAAAGATTCTTTACCGTCAATAAAATGTCTACTGCATATAAGAGACGATGGCGATAGTTGCCAGGGTGACCCATCGGGACTGAAATTTAAAAAATACATAACAAATTAAACCTTTAAGAAACATCACAACATAATCTATAAACTTGTCACAGTTTACTTACTTGACTCGTTTGACAGCTGCAATCCACCTTAACCTATGGTCTTTGAGGTGCACTTTCGTTAGAAAACTATAAAAATGAGTTTCCGGTGAGTTCAAACGATTGTTTACACACCCGACCACGCATCACAGAGGCCCACTTTTTTGGGGGCCATTTTCAGTAATGATTATGATTTTTTTCAACAAATCTTGGCTCTCGCGTATATTAACCAACGTTAAAGATGCATCTCGTCGCACGAGAAAACTTCCGAGTTTCGTCACTGCGAGCGCTGCCTGCAATTACTTGCTTGGCTCCGCCTACCTGCACATAGTCAATAGACCTATCTTAAAGTGGTCTTAAACAGATCTTTTCTAGTCCCCAGAAGACCACAGTCCTTTTGCCCCAGCCAGTTATCCTTATTTCAGAGAGAGAGAGAGAGAGTTGTGTCAATTTCAATGCCCTAAAAATGATGCAGGTATAGTCGGAAGGATACATACCAGAGAAAGACCAAACGTTGTTTGAAACTGGTCTTCAAGTGCTATTAAATTGATATTTGTTTTCACGAGTGTGAGGACCTATAACAATCTTCGTTAGGTATTATCCTTAATTTAAACAATGTAAATGAGCAACCGGTCAATTTTTATTATGAAAATATATCAAAAGTGCGTTATAACTATAGAAAAGCTGATAGAGCAATTATTATAACAAAGACATGGGAGATAAAATGGGATGATTTATATAAAGTAAATAATGTTGAAGAGGCGTACGAACTCCTATATTCTAAGCTGTTCTTTGTAATTGACCAACTGGTACCTACATTTAATAATAACAAAAAACAGAGTCGATTTCCGAAATGGTACCCAAAACAGCTAATTTCCAAACTTTAAATCAAAGAGAAGTTACGACAAAAAATAATGTCATCGATTCAATATCATTTTATAATTATTTTACATCGCTTAGATCCGAAATGAAGAAGTTGATAGACAAAGACTATAATGTGTACACGACAGAATGCGAAAATGCGCTCGAAAAAGATCTCGAGAAATTCTGGTTCTACATAGGAGAGTTGAGAAAGGAATCTAGGATTGAAGGTATCATCCAGTATAAAAATAATGCGTTAAATGATCCTGTAACAATCAAGGCTTGTGATACCTGACTTAAATAGCTTAAATTTGGGGAACTCCAAATTGAAACAGCTACGAAATTATTATCGAACAAACTTACTTCGGGTACGGATTTAATTCCGAGTCTTCTAATAAAAGACTGTGCGGGATCTCTAGCAAAGCCACTTTGCTTTATATACAACTTGACACTTGCAAAAGCTACCTACACTGCAGTCCCAGTGGGCACCCAATTTGAAGACGTATTTACGACATCGTTACGACATCTTTACGACAACTTTACGACATCCTATGCCCATGTCGTTAAGGTGTCTTTACGAAATCGTAAAGACATCGTCAGATCGTACGACGTCTTTACAATTTCGTAAGGACACCTCAACGACATAGACAGAGAATGTCGTAAAGATGTCATAACGATTTCGTGAAGACGTCGCCAAATGTTGTGCCCACTGGGGTCTGGAAAGAGGCCACAGTTTGTCCTGTTTTTAAAGCCGGAAATAAAAACCAGATAAAGAATTATAGACCAATATCAATTATAAACAACTTTTCAACAGTCCTTGAATCTTGCTTAGCGGGCTTTATAACAGTAGTAACTATAAGAGCGCATATAACAGAGTGTCTACATAGATTTGTTTCTGGTCGTTCAACAATCACTAACATAATTTTATTCAAACAATTCGTAGCTAACTCTATTGCAAATGGCAACCAGGTAGATGTAATATACCTAGACATTGCAAAGTGATTCGACAAATTAGGTCATCACATTATATTGGAGAAACTACAGTCTATGGATCTTTCGGAAACTTCTTCATTCTTCTTCAGAATTTTCTGTCAAACCGCTAACATTATGTTCAAATTGAAGGCTGTAGCTCGCATGCATTTACACCCTCATGTGGGGTTCCACAAGGGTTTAATTTAGGGCCAGTTATCTTCACAATCTTTTTTAATGATTCCGGCTACTCTTCTAAAATTAATAAGCTCTTATTTGCACATGATAGTAAAGTGGACATGGAAATAACCTATGTTAGAGATTGTATAACGCTACAGGTAGGGCTGATGGAGTTTCTCTAATGGTGTAGAGAAATGGGTTTATCTATGAATATTAATAAGTGTCAGATTTTGACTTTTACGAGGAAAACTGGACCGAATTGTTTTTCATATGAACTCGAAGGAACAGTAATAAAAAGAGTCTGTTTAGTGAATTATCTGGGACCGTATTGTTAGATCTGCTAATAAAATGCTAGGGTTTATTCTGCGCTCGTGTAGAAAACTAGGAAGCACAAAAACTCTTACAGTCCTATTTAATGCTTACGTGCGCTCGAAGTTAGAATATGCATCCGTGTTATGGAGTTCACGAACCCAAATAGTAAAGAAAGCATTAGAGAAGATACAGAAGAGATTCCTAACTTTTTCAGTGTTAAAAAAAGACGGTGCTTATCTCTTCAGAGTAAGTGACGATACGCATCTCTGTGAAAGGTTAAAAACAATTACAATTCAAGAAAGGCATTCATTACTTTCACTAAATTTGTTTTTGAAGTATCAAACGGAATGATTGAATGCCCTGAGATTTTTTAATCAATCCCTCTTAATGTACCCCAAAAAATAGTAGAAGTAATTATCTTCTGTATCATCCACCAACGTCAAATACTACATTGTACTATTCGCCGATTTATAAACTATGTAGAAACCTGAACGATTTTTACTCTATAGCGGTTAACATCTATATATTTGACATGTCTCTAAATACATTTATACAACAAGCACGGACTCATATGAAAAAATTATAATCAATCAAATTAAGCAGCGATAATAAGTATTGCAAGTGTCACTTATTAATGTAAGAATACTTACGGATTAAACTATACTCACATAATTACGGATCTTGTATGTACAATTTAATACAACCCTGTAAGTGGTTTTCTGTAAACTGTTGGGTTGTCGCAATAAAAAATCAAACCAAATACTTCCGTGTGCTTCTTTTTATTTAAATTCTCAGTTATATGATTAACCAGTCTTGCCAATTGATCCACTGTACTAGTTTTTTTTACGGAAACAAAATTTTTTATCCATCATTATCATGTTTTCATTAATGAAATTTGTTATTCTTTTTTAATAATTTTCTCAGCAACTTTACTAATATGTTGCAACAAACTGATAGGACGATAGCTCTGTAGTAAACTATTATTCTTACCAGGCTTTGCTAAAGCAATAAACTTTGCAGTTCTTCAAAGTTGAGGGAAGTAACCCAAGCATATTATAGAATTTACCAGGAGCTTTTTAGTTCATAAAATTTCTAATAATTTCAATCACTTCAGTTGGCGTAGATAGTTTTACCTCCTCTGTTTTTATTTGATTATTTTTTAATTATTTCCTAACAGCCCTAATAACTATTCTACCGTGAGTTTTGGATCCTTGCTTTTTATTTAGTTTGTGAACATTTTCTAAATGATCAGCTATTACATTTACTTTCCCTTTCGTACTATATACATATTTTTCATTAACCAATAGTGGTGGAATTTCTTGTTCTTGTTTCGTAAATAGGTTTTTTAGTTTCCATAGTGAGCTATCTGATGGGTTTACTTTATGAATAGTCTGATTTCATTGTGAATTATTCCATTCATAAATTTTTACTGTGATTAATTCAGTGAATGACAACTGAAGTATCTTAAGACTTCTTTTTCTTTTTTTTTATCAAATTTGCGTAATCTCTGTAGGCAACCGATACTTATTTCTCTCTTCATTTATAATAGGTATAGAGCATGTGACAGCCCCTCTAATTACTTCAGTTAATCTACTGATAGCTTCCTCAATTTGTACCACAGTTTTTATATGATAGTTCATCTGTAAATTTGTTTAAACATATTCTTTAAATTTATTCCAATCAGAATTTTGAAAGTCAAAAAATGCTTCAGGTTTCTTTTTAACTAAATTAGTATCAATTTTCATGAATACAGGATTATGATCTGAATTTAAAATTTGCATAGTTATTGGATTAATATGCCTATCTATTTTCTTTAGTAGAAATATGTCTAGTACACTAGAGCTTCCTATTTTTTGATAGTGTGTAGGACCTGTTAGCGCAGATATAGTTATATTCTTATAAAGTCACAGCTGCAGTAGTTTCTTACCATTTTTATTGTTAGTGGGACCGTTCAATGCTATATATTTCTGCAATTCATATCTACCGTTATGATAACCTTATTAAATAGATGTACTATTTTATAAAAACCACATGCGGTTAGCTTTTTATTAGGTGGTAAATATACTGAAACTAACATGACTTTACCAAATTCAGTATTAGCAACAACTAAAACAGCTTCAATAAGTTGGAGACCAACGATATTCATCACGCCACGTTCTATTGCATTATTAATTAAGATTGCAATTCTCCCTCCTGGATTATCTCTATCTCGTCTACCAACAGAATAACCTTTAATTTTAAATTTATATCTATTATATATTGAAATTTCTTATGTTTCATCAGATGTCCTTAAAAAAATTTTAAATGGTTATAAATATTTCAAAATCAATATAAAAATACAAAATACTGTGATCGAATACTCATTGATAGTGATATTCGATCATATTCTTGGATCATTTTGTTGCAGATGAAATTGATATATTCAGACTTAGTGTGAAACTATCTAAATTCTGAATAAAATGAGCCCAGTGTACAGTTATTTTGTCAATATTATAAGAAACTATATTGCAAATATAATAAAATTAATGTATATTTTGAAGATTTTCATATAAAATTCATGATTACTAGGGAAAGGGCTTCAAAGGAAATAAAAAAAAAACTTTTCAACGTAATAATCTGGAGTTTTTAGCTTTTTGCGCGTGGCTCAAAATATTATTTACTTTTTTTTATATTCTTTCAGTATATTTCTTTACCTCGTTTACATATAAAAAATTATTTAGGATATTACTTACCTTTTCGATGGTGGAAAATATTGATTACAATATGTTGCAGAATCTGAAGATACTCTAAGATTGTTGAACTCTGGAATTTACGACGCGCATTCACTGGAACTGACGCATTATTACCAATATTAATATGCGGTTATTTTACTACTGCACTGGAGCACTTGGTGTCAGGTCAAGAACTGAGATACAACTGCTGTACACATTTCTGATTTTCAAATTTGTAACACTTAAGAACCTCTCCCTGTGGGTTTGAGGTTTCAGGTAAGAAATTTAGGATGGGACTTTCTTCATTTTCCCTCTCTTTCTATTCCCTATTCCACTTCTGACGGCCGTAGCTAGCGGTCCAGTACTATATGTCGATGAGGTTTCCTTATTCCCTAAGTCACTGGGAAATCTGCCATAATTAATTGAAATATTACCTTTGAAAACGATAATTTTCCACAAATATTAAATATTTTACAAATATTTTAACAGAAAAATTAGGCCAATAGTTGAGCAAAAATTTACTGTTACATTTCGGGTAATTTTCCACTTTATACTGGTAAAATTACTTAAAACGTGGTAAAATTCCAAAAACGTCATTAGGTTTCTTTATTACCTGAGTAATTGGGAAAATTACCATAAAAAAATGATAACCCTTTAAAAACGATCATTTTCCCTTTATAATAGAAACAGTCCCAATTTTGTGAGAAAATATATTTTCCTACGCAAAACAGGGAATGCTACCTAAAAAATTGTTGGAAAAACTCCCGAAACTTTCCACAGTGGAACATATAAGACGATTTAACTTTGGATTTAGGAAATTTTCATAAGTGTAATAAATTTTTCATTAATCTTGCATATTATCTTAAATGTATCCATCGAATCAAATCCAAATTTAGAGCTTAGACTCCAAATTGTTTCTCCTTTTTTCGACTGTATCAAGCAAAATGCTTTTATAAATTATAAATTAGTAGTTTACACCCGAATAAGTGTTTAAAAAAGTATGAGATACATATTTAAAAACTACAGTCTGCAATAAATATTAAATTCGTAAAAAATTAATAATGTGAAAATATATAGTATTAATAGCAAATAACAGGTCTGCATAATAGAATATGATTTTCACTTATGTTTTCATTTATTGTGTTACTTGCGTTAAATACTAAAAAAATACTTGAAATCATTTTAACCAGTCATATCTGTAGAATAGAATACTGTAAGTAGATACGAACCCGTCACTGCACTTTGATATTTTGAATAAATTGTATCTAAAATTATTCTTACCTGCAGAAACTGAAATAACAAGGAATGCAGCAGCCGTCGCTACGAAGATCAACGCCAGCTCAGCTGGTGGTCGTCGTCTTCGTCTTCGCGTGGCGTGGTAGCAGTCCTTTCTGCTCCCGGTTCGGCGAAATATACGCTTTTCTTTTTTGTAAGGACAATCAAATCCCCCTAAATTTTCGTGAAGCACTTCCTCTAAAACTATGAGCTGTTCGTCATCGTCCTCGTCGACGACACTGCCACCAAGATGGCATTGACATCGGCTACCACGTTGCTGTGGGATATGGGTTCTGGGAAAGAAGGGATCGACCATGGCCTGGACCAGCGGGGCCAGCAATGGCTGGTCTCGTTAGAGACTCCGGTCGACACCGCCAGTGTCCTTTCTTTTTGTGATTTGTAATTTTTGAGTCGTCACCATGATAATTAAGTCCATGTGACTGACTCTTTCTGTCTTCTCGATCCTAACACTGTTATCAGTTTTCTCAAGGAGTTTAGGTAGAAGTAATATGATGACCCCGAGAAGAAGTGACACGCGGTACCGGTACCAGCCTTGTCGTTTTCGTTGCGTTTTAATTCTTCTCCAATTTAATATGAAGAAAACTTAAGATCTAATTAATTTTTGACAATTTTCAGTGGGCTTGCAAAAGAAAGGAACCAACAAAATAATTAACTTCATGTAGTGAGCAAAGAAATTGACCTTGAAGTGTCAACACAACATGCGAGAAGAATACACTACCCGCACTGTGTCTCCTAAGCTATAACCTATTCCAGACAACTGTAAACTTCACATATGTCAATGCCGTGCACCCCTCAGAACACACAGACCATGTCCGCGTACTCGAGGAAACTGACGTGGGGGACGTTCGAGACTGAGCGAAACCCTCCAACTAGGGGTGTTTGCTGCACGATAGTTTCTCAACCGAAGAGAGTTTGATTCTGACTCTGTTACACTAGTTTGTTCTTGTTCCCTTTCACACTTTTGCGCCTTCGCTAGGAGGAGCAGCGCAACCACCGCCACTACTATCATCGCCACTACTATGACCACCACCGCCACAACCTCCACCACCACTACATTTCACCGCCTCCCTTACTTTCAACATGAGTACGTCCAGCACTCTGGACACTCTAAACGTGCCTGTAGCATTCACAGCTAGCTTGAACAGTTGTCAACGGCGTTAGCAGTACCTGGTACCAGTACAACTGATTAAATCGGATCTGCCAATTTAAAAAAATTATTTAAATGTGTCTAAAATGACGAGTAGAAAGTGAAAATTATTCTTGATAGCCCATTTAATATGTCTACAGTGGTTCTAACGCCAGTAAGCACGAAGTTGCATTGGCTGGTCAACGAATCAACTAAAGAATGCGTGGGACACTGGCGCGGGTCTGACTTGTCCAAGGCTTTTTTGCATCATATCATACAGATCAGCATGGTACCTTACGCGGACCTTGCGCCGCGCGCAGCAACGCCGCACCACCACCGACTCCGCCGCGACGCCGGCATTGAAGAAGCACCCCACATCGCCCCGATGTGAATCGGAAGTCGTCGTCCTGGCAAATCGATGCCCTGTGCTAAAACTACCTGCCAGGGCTAACCGGCCTCCTGGATGTTGTGAATTTTGTAGCAAATAAGCACTAATTACCAGTAATTTTTTATGTAATCTAATTGTGAAACCGCAAAAGTTCATAATTCTCAAAAGTTTTAAATCTCATTTCAGTTGGTTAGGGAACCTTTACATAAATATTTCAATTGTATTGCAATTTTTATCCAATGGACCAATATAAGCCATAATAGTTATAAGCCATTTGATGAGCACAAAAAAAGAGATCTAAGTAGCTGATCGAAATGATCAAAGGGAAAATACTCAACACATCAATCAATTGTTTATTTAAAATAAATTATGAAACTGCAAGGGTTCATAATCCCCACATTTTTTATTTCATTCAATTAAGGACCGTTTAGGAGAACGGTGTACACTGAGAAAAATTCCTGGTAACTATGACTATTTTTCCTTAGTTCCTCGAGACGCCCTCAAGCCAAGTATAGTTGAAATAACTACACACTGAATTATCAAGCAAACTATTAAGACAAATTTGAAATTATATAAAAGTATAATAATAATATATAATATGCATATAATATTCAGTGATATAATATGTCATATGAACACTGTTCCTATTTAATATGAAGTTAATCATTCCCTTCGTTTCTTTCATTTGCAAACCCATTGAAATTTTTTACAAATTAGTTAGGTTTTCAAGTTTGTTTTATAACAAAATATACACTAGTAAATATGAATATTTTTTTAGTAAATTAACCCATATGGAACTTGTCATATTAATGAATTTTGTTTAGTCCCTATAACTGTTTAATTTAGTTGCAGTGATTGACATGTGTGTAGTTAAAATAACTCCGGCTAGTATTTATTTTGAACATTTTTTTGGTTACTTTAAGTGCAAATTCCAATGAGTTCAACTGCTTTTCTTAGTAGTGGAAAGGGGGTGTGGTGCCGGATGGGGACACGGCGACTATTAAAATAACGCCCGTACTTTTTGGTTTTTATATTAATTTTTTGCATGAAATGGCTTTTTTTAATTGGAAAAATAGTTTTGTAGTGCGATTTCTGTTTTAAGATACGTGTCGGAAGAGTATTTGTAAAAATACAGTTTTGACGAAAACACATGGAAAAGTATTTGACAGAACGTAATCACTCGAGCAAACTTTCAGAGACTTCAAGTATAAAAAAGTAAAAGTTTAATAGGTGAAGTATGCTTTTGTACTTTTAATATCATGAACTGGTTCTATAAACGTTCTATACATATTCAGCATAATTAAATGTTGCAACTTCACATACGGGGCAATTTATAAAAACTCAGAGTGCTAGTTATCTTGTGAATCTCATAATTTCATTATTGTTTAACTTCTTCACGGGGTGTATTTTTCAGCAAAGAAAACCTTTTTTAATTAACAATTCGAATCTTAATTTACATCAACAATGAATTTTAATGTTTTTTTGCGGTTTTCCTCGAGGAATCTGAAAATCCTCGTGGATATATTATTTATTATTAATTAATTATTAAAGTGGCAAAATTTTTGAGTTCAATAAATGATTTCTGAACATTTGCAGCTCCTATTGATTTCGTGTCTTGCCGTAAATTTTTTTTTACTCTAAGTTAATTTTTCGATCCCAAAAATCTAGAAAAAAGTTACATGAAAGGCATCCTCAATATTTCTCAATTTAAGAGGAAAAATAAAATATGAAATAAACTCAATGAATATGATTTTTAATATTATTGATCAATCCCTATTTTAAATTTTCGCACCTGTGGTACCAGTCAGTAAACAAGATATCCGCTGAACGCGATTGTATATAGATACACGCTGAATAGAATTTTCAGGCAGCAAGAGATTATAACAAGGTTTTGCAACATACTTTACTTTGATTGATAAGAAAACATTTATTTAGTGTTGATCATGTCTCAAATAATTCTTTTGTTAGATTATATTCTCAAGAATTATTATATTGTATACTTTTTATTCTATAATGTTCATATTGTTGAAATGAACCGGCAGTATTATGACGGTTAACGTGCCCAAGGGAATGAGACAGGCTGGCCAAAATAGAAAACCCACGAATTAATTAAATATCAAACAATGGTGTAATTAAATGACAGTTTTGACATATGATATGTGTGACCTGATAATATGAGCCTCACACTAAAAAATACAGACATCAAAATCAGATTTCAATTTTAATTTATAGGCAATTTCATTCAAAGCCGAGCGCCATAGCCGACTCTCCTCTAAATTCAATATTACATTTCCTACTATCCGTTCACGATACGAAGGCCCCTCCAAAACAGCTGCACATTTTGGTAATTTACTCACAAGAAAAAAATCGCACAAAAACACAGCTTATAACATAATAAAGCTTACTTTATTGGGCTTAAAACAAGTCCCCATTTGTTTATGTGCAAAAATTTGGTTGGAAAATATACTTCACGAAAAGATGAAGACCGTGGTTTCTTCGCGTCACTCTGTCCTTGTTTGATTTTCGATGACGACATCTTTGAACTGAACAGTGTGAAAAATTTGAAAAAAAATCATATACTGTCCGTCCAAAAAGTTTAGGCAGCTTGATTTTTGTGCTGATTTTCATGAAAATCTTAGCAAAGAAAAATTCTAAAAATATGAGAGAACATGCATGTGGCAGGTGAAGATTTTGCTAATACTGGTACCGAGTTTCAAAATTTTCAGATGATTAGCGATTATTTGCGGGCGAGTGAAACGCGAAAAAGCATAATAATTCTATGATAATTTCAGAACACTCAACTTTGAATGGCCGTAAGTCACTGAAAAAAATTACGAAAAATCTGCCAAAAATATATGGGTTTCTTTGATACTTTCTGTGCCCAGTGGTGATATTTAGAGTCAGAAATAATTATTCGTTAATAAGTTATTGACAAAAGAGTCGGGAGGTGTTTACTCCGGAATTAAGGAACGTACAGATATGATTCTTGAAGCAAATTATACATTTTTGACTTCTGACAATGTTGTGCGTATTATAAATGAGCAAAAAGTTGCACTTGAATGTTTAAAAAATTATTTTCTTCTTGGAAAAATACAAAAGGCTTAACGATAATAGAGGCTACCGCACACACAGCATGGGACCTTTCAGGCCCTACTGCTGCACGTACAACACGACCTTCCCTCACACTCACACAGTTACACAGCCTCTAAGCCCTGATGCAAAAAAAGGAATACAGTTGCCTCGATTATCATAAAGTCTTTTGTATTTTTCCAAGAAGAAAATAATTCTTTAAACATTCAAGTGCAACTTTTTGTTCATAGGTAATACGCACAACATTGTCTGACTCTAAATATCACCACTGTGCACAGAAAGGATCAACGAACCCCATATATTTTTGGCAGATTTTTCATAACTTTTTTCAGTGACTTACAGCCATTTAAAGTTGAGTGTTCTGAAATGATCATAGGATTATTATGCTTCTTCACCTTTCACTCGCCCGGAAATAATAGCTAATCATCTGAAAATTTTGAAACTTGGTACCAGTATTGGCAAAACCTTCCCCTGCAACATGCATGTTGTCTCATATTTTTAGAATCTTTTTTTGCTGAAATTTTCATGAAAATCTGCACAAAAATGGAGCTGTCTAACGTAAAATGCATTTGAACATGACTATGCTATCTTTCGTAATATACGTAGTAGAGTTATATTTTGGATTAAACTGCTTGGAAAAATGCAACGAATACAATCGAATAAAAATTAGGAATCACAATCTTGAAACCTATTAATTAATAACAAATAATCCTAGAAGACCAATGAATGGTAGTGTGAGTGTGAGGATACTATGGTATGAACTGTGTTACTATGGGATACCATAGCTAAAGGTCACCTCGGGGGGTCTATTCCTTTTTTTCAGGCAGTAGCTATTTTTTTTTCAATGAGTAGCCCCTTCAGCTATGGTATCCCGCTGTGTACTCACACCGACACTACCATTCATTGGGCTTCCAGGTTTACTTGTTATTAATTAATAGGTTTCAAGATTGTCATGCTTAATTATTATTCGATTGCACTTGTTGAAATTTTCTAAGCAGTTTAAGCCAAAATACAACTCTTTACTAGGCAGATTACGAGAGATAGCATAGTCATATTCAAATGCATTTTATGTTAATTGTTATTAATATATTGCAATTTTTTTCACACATATGTGTAGTCAAAATATGAATGCATCTATATGATTTTTTTCCAAAATTTTCACACTGTTCAGTTCAAAGATGTCGTCATCGAAAGTCAAGCAAGGACAGACTGACGCGAAAAAACCACGGTTTTCATCTTTTCGCTAAGGATATTGTCCAAAAAATTTGTTGTACATAAACACCTGGGGACTTGTTTTAAGTCCAATAAAGTAAACTTTATCGTGGTATAAGTTGTGTTTTTATGCGATTTTTTTCTTACGAGTAAATTACCAAAACGTGCAGCTGTTTTGGAGGGGCCTTCGTATCGTGAACGAATTAGTAGTCCTAGTGGACATAACAGACTTTGAAAAAACCACCATGAGACAAGTTCTAATATCTCTTAGGGTCTTAGGCCATAAGGTAGTTTGTGCCACTTGAAATAGATTCGAAATCTTTTGAAGAAAGGGCACTTTCTCTTCTGAGAATGTGTCAATTATGCTGCGATTTTCATTACGAAGTACTATGTTAAATAGGTACGAGCACCCGAAATATACAGGAAACAGTTCACGGTGCCAAAAAGGGTATGGTACCTGCTACTGTGGCAATATTTGACCATGCGAAATGAGAAAAGTACCATGTGAAATAGGAAGAGTACCATGTGAAATAGGCAAATCACCAATCCCATAAAAGGAAAATTATACTATGTGAGATAATTCTTGTTACCTGCGTTCACGCCTTACGGGAATTACTTATGTAAATAATTCTTCTAACAACTTTTCTCCGTTTCTACTGCTATCTTTCCAAATATTTTATACATAATTCTAATAATACGTTACACTCCATCTATCTAATAAAAATAACTTGGTACTGATAGAGAAAAATACGTTCTTACATGTTAAGAAATAATAAATTTCTTGTTATGAAGTACAATTCTACACAGAACGTGCTACCATGTTTTTAAATAATTATATTTACTATGTAAGAATAGCAATTAATATTTTCTGCAATTAATATTTTCCACTAATTTTCATGGGCATTTTACAATTCCAAATAGTATGTTCTTCTTTTTACCATGTTGCACTGTAAAAACTACAACGTACTTAAAATCTATTTTTCTCCGTGCAAATAATCAAAAATTGAGTTTTTCCGAAATCGCCTCTAAGCGATTTTTTTCATTTCGCTCTCAAAATAATCGTGAGGTATCACAATAATGAAAACAGGAAAAGATCCGGGAGTTGCAAGACCTTTTGGGTTAAATTCGATCGAAGCTCACCTAGCGATTTGAAAAAAAAGGAATTATTTTCCAGTAAACTAACAAATTGGAGCACAGTGTGTCTCGAGTGACTTCAACCCAAAAGGACTCTCATCTCTTTTCTTTAAATTTCATTTCTGTGATACCCCGGGATCATTTTACAAAAAAAAAAAAAAAAAATCCCTATGGAAATTTTTTAATAAACGTGAATTTTCTTGGGAGGTTATTATTTATATTTTCATGGAAATAACTCTAATGTGGAGCTTTTTCAACTTACAGTATGTGATTTAGCGTCCAAAAAAATATAAATGTTAAATACCTTTGATTACCTTTTACTTCTTATAGTTTGGGATATACGGCCTTCAAAACTTATTTTTTGGTGAAAAAAATATCAGAAATTTTGTTTTAATTTAATTTTTGTAAATTAGCTCATGTAATGTGCACTGTAGATGAAAGTTATACTTATTTAGATTGAAGTATACTTCATTTCCAGAAAATATAAAAAAAGTTCGATCTCTCATACATCCGAAGTTATAAGCTTCATGAAAAGTACCCTTTTTCATCACGTCAGGCAGTGAGTTTTTTCGAAATAACTTGTTTCTGGTGCACTTCATAAAGTTTTTTTTTTATAATAACAAATACGTACAATTCACTATAAAACTAAAAGAAATTAATTTCATTGCGATGAAATGTTTTACAGGAAATTGTATGTATTTTTATTATCGAAAAACAACCTTTTACATGAAGTACACTGGAAACAAGTGATTTCAAAAAAACTAAATGCCTGACGAAATTGTAGAAAAAAGAGTACTTTTTCAGATGCAGTAACTTCGGATGTATCAGAGATAGAACATTTTTTTAGATTTGCTTTAGATCAAGAATGCTCTGTAAAGGAGAAATTAAAAAACTGATTAAAACGATAGGTAAAAGGTGTCCAGAGGTATTTAACATTTAGAGCTCGATTTAGATCCTTTTTTGGACGCCAAATAGCACAGTGGAGCCAAAGAAGCTTCACTTTGGAGTTATTTCCAAGAAAATATACATAATATCCCCCGAAGAAAAAGAAAAAAATTAAGTTTACTCAACCCCCCCCCCCCCGGATTTTTTTT
>JAABKJ010007545.1:122113293-122153028 GCA_011634705.1 Andricus grossulariae
GAAAAAAAAAACAAAAGAGCAATTTCATTCGATTTTCTTTTTCACATGACGTTTAGAAAAACCCCCCCCCCCCGGGCGTGAAAAAAAATTAAGTTTTCCCAACCCCCCCCCCCCAGGATTTTTTTTGTCTGAACATGATCATGAGCGTAGAGGCCGTAAAGTATCACAGAAATAAAATTAGAAAGAAACAAGAGATGTGAGCCCTTTTGGGTTGAAATGACTCGAGACATACCGTGGGGGTGATCGATCACCAAAAATAAAAATATAAATTTTTAACAGGTATAAATTTGGACCATACGAGTGCCTTATATTGCCTCAAATCAAATAATCAATCTTTCAAGAAACAATACCTTTAAAAGTACGTTTTTTATCACCAATGCATTTCATTATCAGCGCATTGATGCGTTCCCGCGCGGTAATGGTAATACCGCTGCTATAGATTCTATACTCCGCTGTTGAGGCGCCGGGTCGTATAAGAAAGGAGCCCGCAATTACGTAAATTGCTCGGCGGGCACGTCAATCCCCTCCACGTGCTGACTCCACCCCGGACGAGCAGCTATCCACTCAATTGCTAGCAGGTCACTCGTCCACAATGTATATAGTATATACGTATTGTATATATTCTCATTCTCTATAGGCTTATACCTTAATCATAGAAGTATATGGTATAGACTACGACTATGTATACATATATACACATGCATAGTTGTTATACATATATAACGAGAAGAGACACTAATACTTCATTTCACCATCAAAGCCACCTGAATATGAGGGGTCTTGTCCCTTCCTATCAAAACGCAGCATGCTGCACGGAGCAGGTCCAGCTAAGAGAAAGAGCAAATCTGCGCACGCAAGAAATTGTGCTAATCGCATTTTATCCATCCAAGACTCTCTACATAGTATTCTATTCGCCCAACATATATACCTACGTCGTCGATCGAAGCAAAAGCACATGAACATGAATATGAACGTAGCGAATTTCGCACATGCGCTGATTTTATCCCCTCCTATGAACTCACGATAGCAGATAGAATGCATAGCGAAAAATATGTTTACCCCCTTCTCAGATTAAATTCTCAGCGAGGTCTTAGGGGCGCGATCAATCTTTGATTGCGATTATAATTAAACTCGAGGTCCAGGATATTGTATTATCGGACTATTGCTCTCAAGAATTTATTCTCGTTTGCAAAATATGCGCGGATTGAAGCATGGAAAGTGCATTTAAATACAATAATACCGATATAAAAATGAAAGTCGTCTGGCGAAAAAAATAGTCAATGAGAGGGACATAAATTAGTTCGAGTTCGCGATCAATTTGATTTGAATAAATTGATGAAGAATTTAGAAAAATTTAATGTATTTTAATCAAAAATCGATTCGTTGATTTTTTATATTGCAAATAATAAATTACAAAAAAAACTTATAATGTATTATTCTAAATTGTAGTTGCAACGATATTTATAGATAAAATATAATAAGGAAAAAATATTTCGTTTATTCAAACGTTTAGAATTTTAGGTACATCGGTATTTGAGTATTTTCCTGAACTATATATATGATTAAGCCATTTCCCTTTCGGGGTAGGCGTGAATTGCTCGGTTGGAAAGTAGTAGTGTGTGGATGGGTATATAGGTATATTTAAATTTTCAACCAAATTGTCGAATTTTTAATCTAAAAAGACGATTTTTCAACCAAGAAGATTAATTTCCTACCAAAAAATACGATTTTTTTAACAACAAAAATTAAATACTAATAAAAAAGTTAATTTTCACCCAAATATTTAAATTTTCAACACAAAAGTTGAATTTGCAACAAACAATAATGATTTAAAAAATAAATTGTTGGATTTTCAACAAAATACTGAACTTTTCAAATAATTAATATAATTGTTTACCAAAAAAAGATTGTAGTTTTTAATAAAAAAACAGTTGGATTTAAGCAAAACAGATGAATTTCCAATCAAAGTTGAATTCCTAACCAAGAGAGGTGAATTTTCCATTCAAAAAGACAAATTTTCGTCAAAATAGTTGAATTTTCAACTAAAAAAAATTTTTCCGTCAGTAAGAAAAAAAATGGCAACTAATTGTTACATTTTTAAACCGAAAACATGATTTAAAAAAAAACCGTTAAATTTTTAACCCGAAATTATGAATTTTCAACAAAAAAGTTAATTTTCAAACAAATATTTAAATTTTCAACCAAATTGTCGAATTTTTAATCTAAAAAGACGATTTTTCAACCAAGAAGATTAATTTCCTACAAAAACGACGATTTTTTTGTTAAAAAAATTATTTTCGAACAAAAACGTTAATTTTCACCGAAATATTTGAATTTTCAACCAAATAGTGTAATTTTCAAGCAAATAGTTAAATTTTTAAGCCAGAAAGTCAAATTTTCAAAACAAAAGTTAAATTTTCCACCAAAAATGATGACTTTTAGAAGAAATTGTTGGACTTTCAACAAAATAATTAACTTTTCAACGAATAAATATAATTGTTTACCAAAAAAGATTAATTTTGAACGACAAATGTATTAGTTTATATTTTAACCAAACATGATTTTAGTTGTTTTTTTTCATAAAAATAGTTGAATTTTTAACCAAAAAAGATCAGTTTTCAACCAAGAAAGAAAAATTAATTAATTTTTAAAGACAAATGTAATAGTTTATATTTTAACCAAAAAAGATGAATTTCCAATAAAAGTTGAATTCTTAACCAAAAGAGATGAATTTTTAAACCAAAAAGACAATTTTTTTATCAAAATAGTTGAATTTTCAGCCAAAAAAGATTTTTCACTCAGAAAAGAAAAAAAAATTCAACGAAATTGTGGAATTTTCAAATCAAAAAGACAAATTTCCATACAAAAATTTTAATTTTCAACCAAAAAAGATTTTTCAGTAAGGAAAGAAAAAAAAATTCAACTATGTTGTTACATTTTTAAATCAAAAAGATGATTTTTCGACAAAACCGTTATATTTTTAATCCGAAATTATGAATTTCCAAGAAAAAAGTTAATTTTCAATAAAATATTACAAACTTCAACTAAAAAGGATGGCATCTTAACAAAATTGTTAAATTTCAACTAAATGATTAAATTTTCAACGAAATGTTGAATTTTCTACCAAAAAAGACGAATTTACAACCGAAAAAATAAATTTCCAACAAAAAAGTTCATTTTTAACAAAATATTTGAATGTCAAACCAAATAGTTAAATTTTCAAACCAAAAAGATTAAATTTTAACCAAGAAGATCAATTTCATACCAAAAATGAATTTTCAACAAAGAAAATTAATTTTCGAGAAAATGTTAATTTTTAACGAAATATTAAAATTTTCAACCAAGAAGACGAATTTTTAACCAAGGAGATTAATTTTCTACCGCGAAAGACGGACTTTCAAGCAAAGTAATTCATTTTCAACTGAAATGAATCTTTAACTAAAAAAATAAATTTTCAATAGAAAAGTTAATTTTGAACCAAATATTTTAATTTTTAACCAAGTAGATGAATTTTCTACCAAAATGTTGAACTTTTAAACAAACAGATGAATTTTTCAGTAAACTGAATCTTGAACTAAACAAATGAATTTTCAATTAAATATTTGAATTTCCAACTACATAGTGGAATTTTCTACCGAATTGTTGAATTTTAAGGCTAAGAAGACGAATTTTGAATCAAGGAGATTAATTTTTTAGCAAAAAAGACGAATTTTCAACCAAAAAATAAATTTTGAACAACAATGTTCATTTTCAACAAAATATTTGAATTTCAAACCAAATAGTTGAATTTTCAACCAAAAAGATGAATTTTCAACCAAGAAGGCGAATTTTCAACTAAGGAGATTAATTGTCTACCAAAAAGACGAATTTTCAACCAAAAAATAAATTTTCATCAAAAAAGTTTATTTTTACCAAAATATTTGAATTTCAAACCAAATAGTTGAATTTTCAACAAAAATGTTAATTTTGAATCAAATATTTGATTTTTCAACTAAATAGAAGAATTTTCTACCAAAATGTTGAATTTTTGAACAAAGAGATGAATTTTTCAGTAAATTGATGAATCCTCAACTAAACAAATACATTTTCAACCAACTAGGTAATTTTCAATCAAATATTTGAATTTCCAATAAAATAGTTGAATTTTCAAACAAAAAAGATTTTTCAGTCTGGAAAAAAAATTTCAACCAAATTATGAAACTTTTAAACCAAAAAGACGATTTTTCGACAAAACCGTTAAATTTTTAACCCGAAATGATGAATTTTCAACAATAAAGTTAATTTTCAATAAAAAAGTTGAATTTTTAACTAAAAAGTATGACATCTTAACAAAATTGTTAAATTTCAACTAAATGATTAAATTTTCAAGCAAATAATGAAATTGTTAACCAAAAAAGATGAATTCTTAACCAAAAATAGTTGGATTTTCTCCCAAATTTTGGTTTTACATGTTAGTAAATTTCCTATTTAAAAAAATTGTTATCTTCATAATTTTGTTATTTTCGTGAATAATAATTTTTTATTTCGGTTTTTTACACTATAATATTTTTTGAGCTGGCATAAAAAAAAATTTTTGAAGATCTGAGGAATCAAAAACAGAAAATGTAGGTTTTTCAAATAATCATTTTTGTGAGTTGACGAATTATTATTCTTTGCTTGTTTAAAAAATACTTAATAAAATTATTTTTAACAATAAATAAAATCCCCTTTTTTCAGAAAAAATATTTTTTAACCAAAACTGAATTACCGAATCGCCGCCATCCCTATTTTAAAAAATCCATTTTTGAATTTCCCGCCTTAAACGCTAACCTTGAAGCCTTGAAGATTAGAATTTGGCGCGAATTTCAAAAATGAAAATAATATAAAATAAAAGATTGTCTCTGATTTGAGAAGAAAATAATATTAATTAGATTTTTCTTCGAGAAGAGTGTTTTTTTCTTAACCTAATAAAATTACCAACACTAGAAAAATGTAGCTCTTTCGACACTTTTTGAGAAGTCATACTTGCCCCGGGGGTTTTACTTGCCGCACCTTCCCCACTAATTCCCAGTCACGTGTTTTGCCACTTTGTTATCTCGTCCAATGACGTCACAGGTGGTCTGACACAGAAAAAAAAGAGCAGACTCTCTTTTTAGAAGCTTTGAAAGAGTTCGATAAGCTAAATTTAATCAAATAAAGAGCTGCCTTCAATTTGTATTTTAAATTTAGCGCCAAATTAGTGCGAGTTAAAGTAGCACTTCCTTGATTAATCAATACGCCCCACAATGGGATGAAATAAAAAAACAAGGTTCAAAATAACTTGTGGAAGGCAATTATTGACTGATTTTTGATTTTTTTAAAATAAATTTAGCATTTAGTTTTGAAAAGATTTCTGTCGACCGATTTTTAAAATTTTGTTTGTTTAAACATTTATGTTAATGAAAATAGAGAAAAAAGTCGATTATTTATATATTTTTTTTTATTTTCGTGGAAATTTTTTCCCTATCTTGAGCATAGCTGGGTTAGATGCGCAGCGATGTTTGAAAGCGAAAAAAATTATCATCTGGTAAAGTTAATTGTTATAAATAAATTAAGTTAACAAATAGTCTACATCATGGTTTTTTTGTTTTCAAAGTTTATTTTTGAGTTTGAACAACTTGCTTTCATTGAAAAAATGTAAATAGATCTAAAAAATTTGTCATTCGATATTTTTTATTAATTTTATAAACAAATTATATAAACAAATTCCCAGCGTGGACATTTAAAGTCAGAGAGAAATAGAATTTTCTCTTAATTTTGTTAAAATTATGTTTTCAGTGATGCTGAATAATAAAAATTTGTCATCCGATAATTTTTATTAATTTTATAAACAAGTTATATAAACAAATATCAGTGTGGACATTTAAAGGCAGAGAGAAATAGTATTTTTTCTTAATTTTATTAAAATTATATTGTGCGTGACGCCTAATAATGAAAATTTGTAATCCGATATTTTTGATTAATTTTATAAACAAATAATTTGAACAATTGCCCTGTGAAGACATTTAAAGGCAGAGAGAAATAGACTTTTTTCCTAATTTTGTTAAAATTATGTTTTCAGTGATGCTTAGTGATAAAAATTTGTCATCTGATATTTTTTATCGATTTTATAAACAAATTATATAAACAATTGCCCAGTGAAGACATTTAAAGGCAGAGAGAAATAGTATTTTCTCTTAATTTCGTTAAAATTATATTGTCAGTGATGTTTAATGATAACAATTTATTATCTAAAATTTTACTAATCTTATAAACAAATGCCCAGTTTAAAAATTTAAAGGCAGAGAGAAGTAGAATTTTCTCTTAATTTTGTTAAAATTATGTTACCAGTGAGCCTCAATAATAAAAATGTCTCATCCAATATATTTTGTTGATTTTATAAACAAATTATATAAACAAATGTCTTGTGTGAATACTTAGAGGCAGAGAGAAGTAGTCTTTTTTCTTAATTTGGTTAAAATTATGTTTTCAGTGATGTGAAATGAATAAAATTCGTAATCCGATATTTATTATTTATTTAATAAACAAATTATATAAACAAGCTCCCAGCGTGGATATTTAAAGGCAGAGAGAAATAGTATTTTCTCGTAATTTCAATAAAAATTTATTGTGCGTGATGCCTAATAATGAAAATTTGTGTTCTGATATTTTTTATTAATTTTATAAACAAACTATATAAACAATTGCCCAGTGAAGACATTTAAAGGCAGAGAGAAATAGACTTTCCTCTTAGTTTCCTTAAAATTATATTGTCAGTGATGCTCAATAATAAAAATTTGTAATCCTATATTTTTTATCAATTTAATAAACAAATTATATCAACAAATGCCCAGAGTGTACATTTAAAGGCGAAGAGAAATCATATTTTCTCTTAATTTCGTTAAAATTATTTTGTCCGTGCTGTCTAATTATGAAAATTTGTAATCCAATATTTTTTATGAATTTTATAAACAAATTATATAAACAAATGCATACTGTAGACATTTAAAGGCAGACAGAAATAGTATTTTCTCTTAATTCTATTAAAATTATGTTTCAGTGATGTTCAATGGTGAAAATTTGTAATTCAATATTCTTTCTCAATTTTATAAACAAATTATATAAACAAATTCCTCGCGTGGACATTTAAAGGCCCAGTGAAGACATTTACAGGCAGAGGGAAATAGTCTTTTCCCTTAATTTTGTTAAAATTATATTCTCAGTGATGTTTAATAAAAAAATGTGTGATCCAATATTTTTGATTAATTTCATAAATAATTTATATAAACAAATGTCCATTTAGGACATTTAAAGGCAGAAAGAAATAGTCTTTTCTCTTAATTTTGTTAAAATTATGTTCTCAGTGATGTTTAATTGTAAAAATATGTAATCCGATATTCTTTATTATTTTATAAACAAATTATATAAACAAATGTCCAGTGTGAATACTTAGAGGCAGAGAGAAATAGTGTTTTCTCTTAATTTGGTGAAAATTATGTTTCCAGCGATGTGAAATCATTAAAGTTTGTAATCTGATATTTTTCAATTATTCAATAAACAAATTACATAAACAAATGCCCAGTGTGGACATTTGAAGGTTGATAGAAATATTTTTTTCTCTCAATTTTCCTTAAATGATATAATCAGTGAAGGTTAGTGATGAAAATTTGTCATTCGATATTTTTTATTAATTTTATAAACAAATTATATAAACAAATGCCCAGTGTGGATGTATAAAGGCAGAAAACATTCGCTTTTTTGCTCTAGTTCCAAAACTATTTCTTCTAATAATCTGTTTATAAAATTAAGAAAGGATATCAAATTACAAATTTTCATGAATAAAAATCATTGTAAGCGTTCACATTCGGCATTTGTTTATAGAATTGGTTTACAAAATTAACAAAAAAATATCGACCGACAAAATTTCATGAATAAATATCATTAACGACATAATTTCGAAAAAATTACGAGAAAGCGAATTTTGTCTGCCTTCAAACATTAGGCATTTGTTTATATAATTATATAATATAATTTATTTATAAAATTAAAACAAAATTTCAGATTACAAATTTTTATCATTAAACATCACTGACAACATAATTTTAACAAAATTAAAAGAAAATACTATTTATCTCTGCATCTAAATGTCTTTATTCGGCTTTTGTTTATATAATTTGTTTATAAAATTATTAAAAAATTTCAGATTACAAATTATTTTCAGTAAACATCACTGACAACATAAGTTTAAAGAAATTAAGGAAAAATACTATTTCTCTCTGCCTTTAAATGTCCACGCTGGGAATTTGTTTATAAAATTGATAAAAAATATCGGATGACGAATTTTTAATATTAAGCATCACCAAAAACATAATTTTAACAAAATTAAGAGAAAAGTCTATTTCTCTCTGCCTTTAAATGTCTTCACTGGGCATTTGTTTATATAATTTGTTTATAAGATTGATAAAAAATTTCAGATTACAAATTTTTATCATTAAACATCACTGAAAACATAATTTTAACGAAATTAGGAGAAAATACCATTTTTCTCTGCCTTTAAATATTCACGCTGGGAGTTTTTTTTTATATAATTTGTTTATAAAATTAATAAAGAATATCGGTTTATTAAAAAATATCGAATTTTAATGACTAACATCACTGACAACATAATTTTAACAAAATTAAGAGGAATGTCTATTTCTCTCTGCCTCTAAATGTCCATACTGGGCATTTGTTTATACAATTTGTTTATAAAATTAATAAAAAATTTCAGATTACAAATTGTCATCATTTAACTTCACTGAAAACATAATTTGAACAAAATTAAGAAATTCTATTTCTCTCTGCCTCTAAATGTCCACTCTGGGATTTTGTTTATATAATTTGTTTATCAAATCATTAAAAAACATCGGATTACAAATTTTCATTATTAGACATCACGGAAAACATAATTTCAATGAAATTAAGAAAAAATATTATTTCTCTCTACCTTTAAATTTCCACGCTGGGTATTTGTTTATAAAATTAATAAAAAATATAGTATGACAAATCGTTTTTTATTTTATCCCGCTGTGCTCTAAAGAGGCTTACCAAATTTTTGCTCGAAATTTGAAATTTAAAATATATTTTTTCAATCAAGGAACGTCACAAAAATCAAAGGGTGATATTTTTATTTAATTACTGAAATTGAAGCGCGTTTTATTTTATGAATATTTAATTTCTTAATAATTTAATTTTTTTTCTTTTTCAGATACAGACTGAAACGTGGAGCAGACTATGATAATTCGGATAACAGATTGATTACACCCGCCGCTTCATGTATACGTAAGTATAAAACTTTATTAGCAAAATAAATTGTATTTACCCTGCCAACGGATAGTATCGGATCTCTAACCAAATGACCTACTAAAAATTATCCTTAACTTTGTACGGTGATAGCGTCGACCAGCGTACAGATACAAATATATATTTTACACGGTGGAAAGCTTATTAAATTCTGCGTTAAATGAGCCTTAGTTGAAGTAATTTGGCCATGTGGGTATTAAGTTATCACATGAGAAAGACAAAAATAAAATTCTGATTTTTAAGGATTTTTCACTTCAACTTCAACTCTTAAAAGAAACTAGGAAAACGAATTCAATAATTGTGTATTTCACAAGAGTGATTTTTAGGATTTAACCTTTTATTTGAGCCATTGAACATTGAAAAATCTCAACGTTTTCATGGAATAATCATTTTTCTATATGGAAAACATGTGCCCCACTTTACCCCGCATGCTCCTCTTTATCTAATATGCCCCACTTTACCCCACATGTCCACCTTTTCTCAATAGTTCACACTTTACCCCACCGTTTCCACTTTAGCAAACATATCCCACTTTACCCCACCTGACCCAATTCACCCCACATGCCTCAATAAAATTCGAATTTTGAAGGAATTTTGAACTTCAATTTCTTTTCTTGGCAGGAGCCAAGAAAAATATGTTTATTAATTTCATATTTTATAAATATCATCTTAGGATTTTACTGTTTATTTAAAACATTAGGCATTGGCAAATCTTACTGGGTTCATTAAAACAAAATCTTATTTGTGCAAGCATGATAAATTTGAAATGCATTACCCAACCGTTGTTCGATGGTGCGGTGAAGTATTTTAAGGTTTTCTGCATAAAAAAATTAGTCCCACTTTACCCCGCATGTCCCTCTTTACCCCACATGCCACAATAAAATTCCGCTTTTGAAGGAATTTTGTACTTTAATTTCAACTTCAAATCTTGGCAGGATTCATCAAACCACTGCGGTTCGATGGTGTGGTAATTTATTGTGAATTTTTATTGATAAAGAATGTGTTACTTCACCCCTCATGTCCCACTTCACCCCACAGGTCACACTTTGCATCACCTGTCCCATTTTACCACAGCTGTCCCAAGTTACTTCGAATTCTCCACTTTATCACATATGTCCCACTTTACCCCAATGTCCCACTTTACCCCACATATAATTAGTTTATAAGTTTGAGGATTTTTTTTTTCAAATTTGATTAGTTAATGAATTTTTGGAATCATTTGATCAAATTTGATAAACATATTCATTATTCAGGCATTTGACGACGATTTTTTTTTTAAATATCAGTCCTTTTAATTATGAACTTCGTAATAATTGCAACAACATTTATAATCTGTTGATAAATTTGATGCATTTTTTAAACAAACTTGATAAACAAATTCATTATTCAGGCATTTGACGACGGAAATTTTTCTTCAATATCAGTCCTTTTAATTAGGAACTTCATGCTAATGTTAAAAACATTTATAATTAGTTGATGAATTCTACGATTTTTTAATAGAAATTTGATAAACAAATGCATTATTCAGGCATTTGACGACGATTTTTTTTTAAATATCAGTCCTTTCAATTGGGAACTTCATGATAATTTCAACAACATTTATAATCTGTTGATAAATTTTATGAATTTTCAAACAAATTTGATAAATAAATTCATTATTCAGGCATTTGACGACGGATTTTTTTTTAAATATCAGTCCTTCTAATTGGGAACTTCATGATAATTTCAACAACATTTATAATTACTCGATAATTTTTGTGATTAAAAAAAAAATTGATAAACAAACGCATTATTCAGGCATTTAATGTCGGAATTCTTTTTCGATATAAGTCCTTTTAATTAAGAACTTCAAGATAATTTCAGTAACATTTATAATTAGTTTATAAGTTTAAAGATTTTTCTAAATTTGATAATCAAATGCATTATCCAGACATTTGACGACGGCATTTTTTTTAATTACCAGTCCCTTCAATTGGTAACTTCATAATAATTTTAACAATATTTATAATTACTTGATCATTTTTATGATTTTTAAAAATAAATTTGATAAACAAATGCATTATTCAGGCATTTGACGACGGACATTTTTTATTAATATCAGTCCTTCTAGTTGGGAACTTCATGTTCATTTCAATAACATTTATAATTAGTTGATAAATTTTTTAAATATTCAAACAAATTTGATAAACAAATTCATTATTCAGGCATTTGACGAGGGATTTTTTTTCAATATCAGTCCTTCTAATTGGCTACTTCATGATAATTTCAACAACATTTATAATTACTTGATCCTTCTTATGATTTTGAACAATAAATTTGCTAAACAAAGGCATTATTCAGGAATTTGACGACGGTTTTTTTTCGATATAAGTCCTTTTAATTAAAAACTTGATGATAATTTCAATAACATTTATAATTAGTTTTTAAGTTTGAGGATTTTTTTTTAATTTGATAATCAAATGCATTATTCAGGCATTTGACGACGGACATTTTTTATCAATATCAGTCCTTTTAATTGGAAACTTCATCCTAATTTTAATAACATTTATAATTACTTGATCATTTTTATGATTTTTTAAAATAAATTTGATAAACAAATGCATTATTCAGGTATTTAACGATGGCATTCTTTTTCGATATAAGTCCTTTTAATTAAGAACTTTATGATAATTTCAATAACATTTATAATTATTTTATAACTTTGAGGGATTTTTTTCATTTGATAATCAATAGCATTATTCAGGAATTTGATGACGGCATTTAAAAAAAATTATCAGTCCTTTAAATTGGGAACTTCTAATAATTTCAACAACATTTATAATCTGTTGATAAATTTTATGAATTTTTGAAATAAATTCATTATTCAGGTATTTGACGACTGAAATTTTTAATCAATATCAGTCCTTCAATTGGGAACTTTATCCTAATTTCAATAACATTTATAATTACTTGATAATTTTTATGATTTTTAAAAATAAATTTCATGAACAAATGCATTATTCAGACATTTGACGATGGAATTCTTTTTCGATATGAATCCTTTTAATTAAGAACTTCATGATAATTTCAAAAACATTTGTAATTAATTTATAAGTTTGAGGATTTTTTTTAAATTTGATAAACAAATTCATTATTCAGGCATTTGACGACGGAGAGTTTTTATCAATATCAGTCCTTTTAATTGGGAAGTTCATGCTCATTTTAACAATATTTATAATTAGTTGATGAATTCTACGATTTTTTAAAAGAAATTTGATTTAAAAAATGCATTATTCAGAGATTTGACGGCGGAATTTTTTTTGTATGATACTTTCAGTAACATTTATAATTAGATTACAAGTCTTATGATTCTTTTTTAATTTGATAAACAAATGCATTATGCAGGTATTTGACGACGATTTTTTTTAAATATCAGTCCTTTTAATTGGGCACTTCATAATAATGTCAATAACATTTATAATCTGTTGATAAATTTTATAAAGTTTTGAAACAAATTTGATAAACAAATGCATTATTCAGGCATTTGACGACGACATTCTTTATTAAATATCAGTCCTTTTAATTGGAAACTTCATAATAATTTTGACAACATTTTTAACCTGTTGATAAATTTGATGAATTTTTAAAACAAATTTGATAAACAAATTCATTATTCAGGCATTTGACGACGAAAATTTTTCCTTAATATCAGTCCTTTTAATTGGGAACTTTATGATAATTTCAACAACATTTATAATTACTTGATCATTTACATGGTTTTTAAAAATAAATGTGATAAACAAGTGCATTATTCAGGCATTCGACGACGGCATTCTTTTTCTATGCAAGTCCTTTTAATTAAGAACTTCATGATAATTTAATTAACATTAATAATTAGCTTAACCAGTTTTATGTTTTTTTTTTCGAATTCGATAATCAAATGCATTATTCAGGCATTTGACGACAGCATTTTTAAAAATTATGATTCCTTTTAATTAGATACTTCATAATAATTTGAAAAAAATTTATAATTAGTTGATGAATGTTTTAAATATTTAAACAAATATGATAAACAAATTCATTATTAAGGCATTTGACGACGGAAATTTTTGTCGATATAATTCCTTTCAATTAAGAACTTCATAATAATTTCAATAACATTAATAATTAGGTTATAAGTTTTATGATTTTTTTTTTAATTTGATAAATAAATGCATTATTCAGGCATTTGACGACGAAATTAAAAAAATGATTGAATCCTTTCAATTGGGAACTACATAATAATTTTAGCAACATTTATAATTAGTTTATACATTTTTTAAATTATTTAAACAAATTTGATAAACAAATCCATTATTCAGGCATTTGACAATTCTCTTTCGATATAAGTCCTTTTACTGAAAAACTTCATAATAAATTCAATAACATTTATAATCAGTTCATAAGTTTTATGATCTTTTTTTTTAAATTTGATAAACAAATGCATTATTTAGACATTTAACGTCGGAATTCTTTTTCGATATAAGTCCTTTTAATTAAGAACTTCATGATAATTTCAATAAAATGTATTATTAATTTATAAGATTGAGGATTTGTTTTAATTTGGTAAATAAATACATTATTTAGGCATTTGACGACGATTTTGTTTTTTAAATGACAGTCCTTTTAATTAGATACTTCATAATAATGTCAACAAAATTTATAATTAGTTAATAAATTTTTCAAATATTTAAACAAAGTTTATAAACAAATTCATTATTCAGGCATTTGACGACGGAAATTTTTCTTCAATATCAGTCATTTTAATTGGGAACTTCATGCTCATTACAACAACATTTATAATTAGTTGATGAATTCTACGATTTAAAAAAAAATATTAATTAACAAATGCATTATTCAGGCATTTGACGACGGAATTATTTTTCGATATAAGTCCTTTTAATTAAGAACTTCATGATAATTTCAATAACATTTATAATTAGTTTATGAGTTTTATGATTTTTTTTTAATTTGATAAATAAATGCATTATTCAGGCATTTGACGACGGCTTTTTTTAATTATCAGTCCTTTCAATTGGAAACTTCATAATAATCTCAACAACATCTATAATTAGTTGATAAATCTTTTGAATGATTTAAACAAATTTGATAAACAAATTCATTATTCAGGCATTTGACGACGGAAATTTTTTATGAATATCAGTCCTTTTAATTGGGAACTTCATGCTCATTACAACAACATTTATAATTAGTTGATGAATTCTACGATTTAAAAAAAAATTTAATAAACAAATGCATTATTCAGGCATTTGACGACGGAATTATTTTTCGATATAAGTCCTTTTAATTAAGAACTTCATGTTTATTTCAACAACATTTATAATTAGTTGATGAATACAATGATTTTTTTAAAAGAAATTTGATAAACAAATATATTATTCAGAAATTTGACGACGGATTTTTTTTATATCAGTTCGTACAATTAGGAACTTCATAATTTTAGAAAAATTCATAATTAGTTGATGAATTTTATGATTTTTTAAACAAAGTTGTTAAACCAATGCATTAATCAGATATTTGACGACGGAATTCTTTTTCGATATAAGTCCTCATAATTGAGAACGTCATGACTTAAAAAAATTGGTTTATTTTCAAATACACGAATTAATGAGTAAATGTGCAATTTTAAGATTAAATAATTACTCAGAGACTTATTTTTTCAGTTTTTTGTTCGGGATATACGAAAAAATAAAACTTAGTTTTCGTTTTAAAAATATCAAAAGCAATTGTTAATTTTGTACATAAATTTAATAAACAAATGCATATGTTAGCCATTTCACGATCTAAATACTTCGTTCATTTAACAAAATTTAACAAAAATTTGTCCTCAATAAATATTATGCACAATTTTTGAATAGCTGATAAAAATTGTTAATTGTTAAAATAAATTTAATAAACAAATGCAGATTTGCGTTAATTTTCAACTGGCAGATTTCTTTTTCTAAATAGGATCAATCCTAAATAAATTGCAAACATTCTTCGCTTATGATACTTTATGAGCCAATGCTAATTGTTTATTTTATAAACAATTCAGTAGAAAAATTTACAATTTGACTACTTGTGAACAAATGGTTGTTGTTTTTTGTTGTTTATGTATAACCTGAACTAAAAACAAAATAAAAGTCTCCAACTATTTTTAATCTTGAAGTAGCACTTTCAATAATTAATTTTTTAATATAAAAATAAACAAATTTTTTTAAATGTTGTAATATGTTGAGTTTTTTTTCAAATAGTGTCTTCACTGATATCATGATGTCTTACATAATCTTAAATGGTTCTAAAAATAGGATCGTTTATAAAAAAATGTTAAAATGTCAACTTTGTTGGTAAATAAAAAATATTAAAAAAAGAACAAAATTCAAAAATCGGTTTTCATAAATCTCTTCGAAATTTATTTAGCTTGAATTTTAAAAAAATTCTTAAGTCGGATCCAAATTGTAAGCTCTAAACTAGTTTATCTGTAAAACTTGTTTTGCCCTACTCTGCGACTGATAGTATCAGAAAACTAACCCAGTGACATATTAAAAATTAGCCTTGACTTTGAAGTGTGATAGCATCGTCCAGCGTATAGATAAAAATATATTTTTAAAACACTGGAAACCTCATTAAATTCCGCGTTAAATGAGCCTTGGTTGAACTAATTTGGCCATGTGGGTATTAAGTTATCACGTGAGAAAGATAAAAATAAAATTCTGATTTTTAATGATTTTTTGCTTCCACTTCAACTCTTGACAGGAGCTAGGAAAATGAATTGAATAATTTGATATTTTACAAAAGTGATTTTTAGGTTTTTATCTTTCATTTGAGCCATTGAGCATTAAAAAATCTTCACGAGTTTATGAAATAATCATTTTTCTGGATGAAAAACATGTGTCGCACTTTACCTTGCATGCCACATTTCATCCCTAATGCCCTACTTTACCCCACAGGTCATAATTTAACCCACCTGTTCCACTTCACCACACATGTTCCACTTCACCCCACATGCCCCACTTTACCCCATATCTCCCACTTGACCCCACCTTCCGTATGGCAAACATGTGTCTTTCTTTACCCCAACTGCCCTACTTGTTCCCACAGGTCACACTTTACCCCCACCTGCACTATTAATTTGATAACTTCCAAAAGTGATCATCAGGATTTTACCTTTCATTAGAGTCATCAAACATTGAAAAATCTTTACCTGCTTATGAAATAATTATTTTTCTATATAAAAAATTAATCGCACTTTACCTCGCATGTCCCAATTCATCCCACAGGTCCCACTCTACCCCAACCCCTCACTTTATCACATATGTCCCAATTTACCCCACACGTTACTCTTTACCCCACCTGTCTTCCTTTATCAAATATGTCTCACTTTATTTTAGTGTACCACTTTACCCCACATGCACCACTTTACCCTACATGCACCACTTTACCCCGTATGTACCACTTTACTCCACATGTGTCAATAAACTTTTTGTTTAGATTCAAAATTCAATTTTGTTCAACGGTACGGAAATGTATTTTAAATTTAGCATGCTCGCACATAAAAATTATTATTTTCTAAACCCTTAAATATTTTTCAATGTTTAATGGCTCAAATTAGAGGTAAAATCCTAAAGATTACTTTTTGAGAAGCATGGAATTAATAAATTGATTTTCCTAGCTCCTGCCAAGAGTTGAAGCTGAAGTACGAAATTCCGAAAAAATCGGAATTTTTTTATCTTTGTCACGTGATAAATTAATAACCACGGGGCCAAATTACTTAAACTAAGGCTTATTTAAAGCAGAGTTTAATAAACTTTTCAACGATGTTTAAAAAATATTTTTATCTATATTGTGGACGGCGTTATCACTCTACAAAGTCAAGGCTGATTTTTAAGAGGTCACATGTCCCACTTTACCGCACATGTTCCACCTTACTCCATATGTTTTACTTTACCCCACATTCCGTATGGCAAACATGTGTCCTACTTTACCCCAAATGTCCTACTTGTTCCCACAGGTCACGCTTTACCTCCACCTGCTCCATTTTACCCCAGATGTCTCTATAAAATTTCGATTTTTAAGGAATTTAGTGGTTCAACTTCAAGTTCAACTTCAACTCTTGAAAGGAGCTATAAAAAAAGTTATTAATTTGATAACTTTCAAAAGTGATCATCAGGATTTTACCTTCCATCAGAGCCATTAAACACTGAAAAATCTTTACCTGCTCATGAAATCATTTTTTTCTATATCAAAAATGTATCCCAATTTACCCCACATGCCAATTTTACCCCACATGTCCCACTTTACCCCACATGTCTTATCTTACCCCAACCCTCTCATTTTACCACAAATGTCCAATTTACCCCACATGTTACACTTTACCCCACCTGTCTTCCTTTATCAAACATGTCTGACTTTACCTCTCATGTCCCAATTTACCGCCCGTGCCCCACTTTACCCCGCATGTCCCACTTTACCTCATATGTCTCACATTACCCCACATTCGGTATGGAAAACATGTGTCCTACTTTACCCCAAATGTCCTACTTGTTCCCACAGGTCACGCTTTACCTCCAACTGCTCCATTTTACCCCAGTTGCCTCTATAAAATTTCGATTTTTAAGGAATTTAGTGGTTCAACTTCAAGTTCAACTTCAACTCTTGAAAGGAGCTATAAGTTGAGTATTCTGAAATGATCATAGGATTATTATGCTTTTTCACCTTTCACTCGCCCGGAAATAATCGCTAATCATCCGAAAATTTTGAAACTTGGTATCAGTATTGGCAAAACCTTCACCTGCAACATGCATGTTGTTTTATATTTTTAGCATTTTTTTTTGCTGAGATTTTCATGAAAATCTGCAAAAAAATCGAGCTGCCTAAACTTTTTGGACGGACAGTATAAATAACCATAATTTTTCGAAAATGGGTTTATGCCTTATGACATAAAATATTCTTAAAATATCAAATACACGTTGTTATAAAAAGATTCATTCTAATTCTCATTTTTTAATATATTAATAAAAAAATATTTTAATCTAAATTTTAGTTAAAACATTAGCATAGTATTTTACCGTAGTAATACTTTTTTTTCTTCCTTTCAGCATTGATATTTCTTGACGTTATGATCGTCTATTAATCCTTAAAGTTATTCCCTATCTGTGATAACATAAAGAATAAGGGTGGCGCTGAAGACGCCAGCAGAAATTTATTTATTGTAACAAAGATTTTTAATATTTTTGCACGAAAATTTTTTTGGATATAGTTTTTTATATCCTTTATGAGATAAAACTAGTTAATATATATATTTTTAATTTTAACATATGAACAAAAAATTAAAAACTAGAAACAAAATGGAAAAAATGACTCACGATTGAAAAAAGGCTGGGTATAAAAGACCCCAGGGATAACTTTATGTTTCTTATAATCATTTCACCTCGCATTTCACCAAAAAATCGTCTTTCTCAGTGCGATACCGTCACACTAAATTTTGAATTTCTCCGAACACAACAATTTTGTTGTATCAAACATTTGTTATTCTTATTTCCCTTCCCCATATCTCAGGAGAAAGTTTTTATTTTTTGTGAAAAATTGAATTGGCTACCGTTTTTAGATCAAAATTTTTTTATACTATTTACAATTTATATTTAATATATATAATTTAGCAACACTTCCGATCGGAATTTGACTTCTGCCTTATCTTCAAGTGGTGATTTAGATTTGACAGAATGTTTTTTTGCTTTACTGAAAACTTCTTACTTTTAGCTATCCAGTTCTGTACTGGCATCCTTTAAATGTCAAAGACCATGATTCCCGTTTCCAATGTTTTTTATTCGTAAGTTGAAAAGGAAATAAATCAAAAAAATTTGGCGATACAAAAATAAACAGAATACATTAAGAGCAACCTATAATTATTATTTTATTTGTCCTCAAATAAAAATCTTTTTATTTAAACTTACTTTTTCAGTTTTCTATTTCACAACATTGTGTTAGGACGAAATTCTAAGATACGCAAAAACCCGATTTTTAAAAGATTTTCCAAACAATTCTGACTGGATTTTCACGTTAATATTTTCTAGTAAAAGTAGAAAAGGATATTTTTATTATTTAGATGATTTCATAATACGATTTAAATTTTTGTTTTGAAACTGACGGAGTAAAAAATCAAGTTTTTATATTATCAATAAAGGAAAACTTTTATACCTTGCAGATCTTTATTACAATTTTCAAGCTACTCTTAGAGTTTAGATTCCAGTATTAAAATTGTCTAGATGTTTTGAGAAAGTTTTGAACAATATTCGCTATGCACTAATCAGGAAAACTAAACTACTTGACCGAATTTTGACATTTCTGTGACATTTGAAATGATTCTGAAAAACACAAAGAAAATTTGAAATCCATATTGATTTTTTTAGATAAAGAATATGTGTTAATGAAAATGTTCCTGGACCTTTTGGAACTTAGTAAAACGCTAAAAATGAGTCGCCCGAGGCAAGCTAATCTATAGCCCAGTAACCAGGGCTGCAATTAGGCCTGTACCTTATTGAATAAAGTCTTAACTCTTTGAAATTTGTTAAGTTTATCTTCCGCATTGCTAAAGTTTTCATCTCCAATTTTATCTATGTATACGAGTATAATAACGATCCATCTCTAAAATTAAGATTATAGATAACATTTGACGATTTCATGTTTCAAATTTTCGAATATAGCTATACAAACATTTTGCAGAATTAACGTTGAAATCAAGCGTCGTCATCACTAGTGCAGGATTAAAAAAATCTATATTTAAGGACATGTGAAATGTAGCCGATTCCTACCTTATCGACATTTGTTTTAACCGTAACTTTGCGAAAATAAATAAAAAGGGCCAATGAACGTTTATGTACTAATCAATTTTGACATTTACGAAAAAAAATTTCATACCATTTTTTTTTACTGGTCAAGACTACTAATCAATTTTTACATTTACAAAAAAAAGTTTTCAAATAAATTCTTTTTGTAATTGTAAACAATTATTAGTTCCTAAACGTTTCTTAGTCTCTTTTATATATTTTCCAAAACTTTCAGCTTCATATCTCATTTTGTGTGGAATTGGTATACTGTTAAAAAAATGTTGGTAACGTAGGAATCGGATAAATGGCACATGCCGTTAAAAGATTTTGATTCAAAACTAAATAGACGAGTCCAACTGATAACTCTCTATCCCAGAAGATACATATGGAAAAGTTAATTATGGAAAAGTTATATGGAAAAGTTACACCTGACTGAAGACGCTAGAGTTCCGAAAACAATTCATATGAGATACTGAAACTTTTCGAGTTCTACATCTTCCGAGATAGAATCTTATCACTTGGATAGGTTGGAATTAAAATAAATTATAGAATCATCAAGCTTTCCAACTAGCAAACTTCCAAATGAAAATCTAAAAAACAGTCTTTAAATCTGTAAGTCTTCAAGATTGAATATTTCTGGTTTAGAAAAATTCAACTTCGGAAGAAATGTACACTTCGGTATATTCGGACAGTTGGGGTAAATCGCACAGCCTTAATAAAATAAAACTAAATTTAATATATTCTGAAGATACTGTCATATAAAAAATGCAGAATTGGATCCTCAAAAAGATATTAAAATTATACTTGAATGGCATTAGGAGTGCTACGATTAGATTATTTAAACTGAATTGATGTATTCAAATCTTCGCGCCTGACCTGGGCTGCATCTACAGCAAATACAGCACTGGGGATGCGACCTAGTTGACCCAGTGTTACCAAATAAGCGGCTATTAATTCAACTAGACTAGTGACTAAATATCGGAAAAATGATAGGATACATACCTCTGCCTCCCGTTGCTCCTGCGTGTCCTAGATAAATCGCTGTTCCTCTTAGAAAAAAGAGGTGCGAACCCATTGGACACAATTTCCTGTCCCACGTCTCGATCCTTTTGGCAGGTGTCAAGACTCTCGAAGCTGCGATAAGGCCTGATACGTGGGAGACTGTCACCCCGTGGACCCGGAAAGCCGTTGGGCACCACCCTCTCGTAGTCCTGCTCGAGGCTGTCGGGCGATGTGTTGTTCTCCAGCCTCGAAGCGTTGGATCGATTGGCATACTCGAGGGAGTCGAAACTGTAGCAGGATGGCGAGAAAGTGGCGCAGGTCCTCTCGAGCGATTCAAACTGGAGAAGAGAACTCGCTCTCGAGGATCCGGAAGACCTTGACGACCTGGACGATCTGGATGATCTGGACGACCTCGACGACCTTGGAGACGTCGGAAGGTCTTCGCCAAAGGCCGAGGTGTCCTCGTACCTCTCGTGATCGGTACCGTTCCTACGGCGTCTCTTCTTCGGTACCACGGAGTTGCACTCGCTGCCGCTGCCATCGAGCTTCTCATCTTCAATAGACCCAGGTCGATCGTTGATGGAAGGAAGAAACATAGAAAAAAAAAAATAAAGAACCGTGAACATCACGCGTGCAATTGTGCATCGGATAAGCATCAGTAGAACCTACTTTTCCGGATTCTCGTAACGCTTTTCCAAACAGTAATTAGTACTAACTAACTGAGGCTGGGCGCTGCTCAACTTTCAATTGTTTTCTAGATTGTATTCTAAAACAGCTATGAGCGATTTTACACCTTGATGCCAAGGGCGAATTTTTTTATTTTGCAGAATTATGGGAAATTTAGGAAGCGTTAAAGTATTAGATAATATGTGGTCGTCCGCATGAAAAGGGCCCTTATGGTTGATATGGAATTACGTATGGAAGATATGAAGAGTCGCGGGGAAAAACGATTGGAGTCCATTTTTCTAAATTATCCAATTTAAAAGTTTTGATCATTCACACAGGACTCAACAATAGAAAAGAAGGTAAGCAATGATATAATATTGTTCTTACACTCTCTATTTAACAATACACAATGAAAACAACGAACAATTTTTAATTTATCCTATAATATGAAGAAAAATAGAAGAAATTTAATGAACTTCGATCGATATACCACGTTATATCAGCAGAGCACTTAACTAGCATCGATTTTGTTATTTTTTCATTGTGATTTTGAAGCGCATGCGCAGTACTCTCTTAATCTGAGCCAGTGAGATTCTCTGGTTGAAATAACCAGAAGAGGATCACCTGTAATCAGTAATACTTCACTGCAAGTGATACCAGTGACCCACTTCTGGCTATTTCAAACAGCCAATTTCACTGGTTCATTTTAAGAGAGTACTGCGCATGCGCATCAAAATCACAATGGAAAAACAATCGATGCCAGTTAAGTGTTCTGCAGATATAACGGGGTATATCGATCAAAGTTCATACCATTCTTTCTATTTCCCTTTATATTAATTGGTCGATTAAAAATTGCTCATTGAGACCACTTAGTGATGCAATATCGAAAGGACAATATATTTACGATATCGATATATCTGGAGTGAAAAATACCGTTATCCAAATATATCGGTAACGGTTCGAAAATAGCGATATTTCGATATTAAAAATACATTAGAGCTAATGATATCAAATTTTCGGTTTAACAATATCGATATTTCCGAAATTTCGATGACCGAATCCCTTTCAAATCAGGCAGGTTACACATAAAGTCACATATTCCTAATTGATATATGGATTGTTTCCTTTTCGATTTTGATCAAATGTATTGCCTTCTTTTGAAATCCATAGAAAAATATAAAAAAGATTCAAAATGACAAAATAATGGTACGTCTAAAAAAATTCTATGAAAAATACCTCTTGCTCTTTTGTGATAACTTGCAGCGTTTGCGAAAAAAATGATATTTTTAGTAAAAGAAATTCTCCAGGCGGCCTCAAACATGGTTTAGCCCGCATTAAGCTCATAGGATGCCCTTCTTCTGTTAGCAGAAACTTTTTAAAAATGTGAGAAACTATAAAGAATTTGGAGTTTTCCAGAAAATATTTTTTCTTTTTTTTTCTTCAAATTTTGAAAACATGAAAAAATATTGTATGGAAAATCCCATCTTTTTATTCTTTAAAATATTTTTGAAAAGTTTATGTTAATCGAAGAAAAGCATCGTATCAGCTTTATGCGGGCTAAACCAGTGGTGTAGTCGAGGCCTGGCGGGCCCTGGCGCCGCCAAGGTACTTTTTTCGAAGGCCTGATGACGCCAGGCTGCTTTCTTCACGCACGAAAAATTGTTTTGATAAACATTTAAAGGGCTATTTACAAAGTATCATACGCTTAATTTTAAACAGTGTAAAACTCAAATATTTTGTTTCGCAAAGGGAGTAAGATGACACGTATTTAGCCGATTTGCCGAAACAAAATTTTGACAAAGTTATGTGTACTTAAATTTAACAAATTGAATATGCGGATTATCAAACAATGGTCCAAATTTTTGTTAAAAGTGCTATATTTTTTAATATTATATAAGTATTATAATATAGGTATATGATTATAATACAATTTCTTGGCCTTATTCGCCCTCATGTTATCCTTTCTAAAAAATAGGTGTGTCACGAAAATCTCGAAAACATTGTTGTCGTTTTTCCTCAATGTCGATTGGGTAATTTGAAAAACTCGAAGGAAAGAATGTTGCCCAATTCACATAAATAATTAGGAATTCAGTTTCAGTTAAACAGCAGTGAAAAAGAATGTCACATTTGTGTGCATAATAAAAGTGAAAAAAATTTAAGATTCACTAAATGTAACATTATTCTTTAACCAAATCCAGACTTATTCCGCAGAATTAAAATTTGTATTTGACATGAGCAAAAATAACTTTATTGTCAAATATCAATCAAAAGTTGTACTTTTGCAACAGCTGAAAAATGATCACTTTGGTTATTTGTACCGAAATTTCGCTACAAATAGCTCCCAGATACTACTCTGGCTATTTGTACCGAAATTTTGGGGATGAACTTCTGAAAAGTGCATACCCTCTGATTAACTTAAAACTCCGTATACATATGTATTTTGACCCGCTTATTATGAAAATAATAGTGAAAATAGGTATAAATTTTATTTTCAAGGTCGAGATGACAAAAAACTATAAACATGTCATGTTATCTCCATTTATTCAAGTAAATAATAAAAATGTACAAAAAGTCTTACAATAAAAGTTGTAGATCCTTTGAAATTACACATTCTATGTCGAATCTATTTTTACTCTACGATTGATAGTTTTGGAGAAAAAGAACGATCAATACAAAAACTCACAGAAATACAGCACAATGTGCAGCCGTGTGATGTAAATTGTATAAAAAATTCCTGGAAGGTGAATTCGTGCGCGTAGAATGGACAGGAGAAGAGAAACTTTCAAAAGAGGACATTGGTAGGAAGGAGACACCCAATATCTCGGAAACACTGTACAATGTGTAAGCCCGCGTTGAACCACAGGGTTATCTTCCCGCTATTGCCTACATTATTTCTGTGACCAGTCACAGGTGTGCCCACCACGAGACGTTGGAAAGAGTTAGGGATGTGACCTTCAATATTTCTGAGACTAGTCACAGGGGTGCCCCCCCCCCAAGACGTTGGGAAGGGGTTTTGGTTTTCCAGAAAAACTGCATATTACACAAAAGGTGTATTTCCAATAGATTTACAACTTCTATTTGAAGCATTTTTGTAATTTTTTATTATTTACAGAAATAAAACGGAAAACCATGACATTGTTATAGCTTTTTGGGGTTTGACCTTGAAAATCAAATGCGCGCCTATTTTATCTATTATTTTCGTAATCAGCACCTCAAAATGCATAGGTATACGGAGTTTCATATTAATCGGAGGTATTCGCTTTTCAGAAGTTTACGCCAGAAATTTCGGTACAAATAGCCAAAGCAGTATCTGGGAGCTATTCGTACCGAAATTTCGGTACACGTAAACACTTCCTAAAAAATAATTCCATAATTCTGTGTTATAACATATACACATTTTTTCTTAAACATTACCTAGGGATTTAGCAAATTGTTTAGAAATAGAATTTTGTTGGCATTCTGTCATTTTTCCGTAATTTCCTACATTAATTCTGACTTTTACACGTAATTATTGTTGAAATTGCGAACTTTAAATCCCCAACTTTAACTGTCTACGTCACATACTTATAAAATATTTGTATTTTTTACGCAGCAAGAATGATTTATTCCTTGACGACGACTGCTTAACACGATCGCTTTAATCTTTTTATTTTAATTAAATTGGCCCCTTACGGGATCATATAAGCGATTACATGCGTGCTTTACATTTTAATATTGATTAAGGCGAACATGTTAAATCGGTGTGAAAATACATTAAACAACAAGAGGAAGCGCACCATAGATCACAATTAGGGAATGCCTTTGAAATATATTACTTTAGTGGTGTTTATAAAAAGTGAAATCTAACTTAAGACTTTTCGTTCACTTAATACCTTAGATTTACATAATTGACATTATTTTAAGCGCTATTCAAGACCCTCTTCGAAACTGAACTAACGAATATATTTTAGTGAAAATTTAAAACTAAATCAAATCAGATGTGAATGATTAAATTCAAAGAAAATCCTTTAAAAATTACCTGAATCTTTTGAAATACAAAAATTTCAACATTCCACTAGAAAAGATGTAAATTTCAAATAATAGACATTTCTATAATGAAAATTGTATTTAAAGACTGATGAAGTCTCAATTTTCACTGAGATATCGTTATAATTTGTTTAGGCTTGGCGTTGCTTTAAACAGAAGTGCTAAGTAAAAATACTGTTTGCACTTTCGTGCACATAAACAAAGTGCTGCTTTTGACATAAACTCTACTTCGCAAAATTTACACTTGCATTTAAAGTAGAAGTTAAATTCAGTTGCACCAAATATTTTCAAATCAGCATTTGGCAAACTTTTGGCAATTCATGGAAACTATACAGCAGATGGATAAAAATGTTTGCATCGATTCTCGCAACTCTTACACTCTTACACTCAAAAAAGAAATAGAATGTTTTAGAGTAAAAGTACCTGGTGTTCCCTTATCGATTTAAATTTTAAGATTAAACACCATGCTTAGGAACTGTTCGTAGTGAATTGTGATGACTCCATCTTGGTCGGTGTCGTACTGTCTGAATGCGGATGTCAGGGTCTGAAAAATTGCAATCGAATGTTTTTATTATTTTAATATTAATTTTAAATGTGAATTTTGCAGCAGAAAAATCCATATTTCCACTGTTTTTATTTTTGCTACTATTACTTTAAAATATAAATATTTTTTCTTTTAAATAGAATATTTACGATTTTTTACACCAGGGCGGCCACTAACACAATATTATTATTATACCATATTAAGATACCTAAGAAAAATGTTCCCGATCATTTCCCGGTAATTAAAATTTGAAACTTTAAACTGAAATTACAGTCGAACTCGGATTTAACGTCGGTTTTGGGGCTGTCCTTTCACCTGACCTACCCTAACTAAACCCAATTTAGCTACGTTTTGTCACGCCTTCGTGAGCCCCGCACACCCCGCGCAGCTCCTGACAAGCCTACCCGCGGCGCGGCGTTAATTCTAGGAAGCGGTAAACACACCCCGCGCAGCTCCTGACAAGCCTATCCGCGGCGCGGCGTCAATTCTCGGAATCCGTAAATTCGGGAACGTTGAATCCGAGTTCCACTGTACTATTAAAATTGAATAATTTTCATATTTCAACTCTGAACTTTAATACCTTTAGTGCTAATTGCAAGCATGCAAAATTGACATGTTTTTTTAAATGTTTCAAATGGAACATTTACAATCGCGAAGCGTTAAACTTAAAAATGGAGTGATTTTCAATTTCGAGTATACTTAGAATTATACCGTATCAAATCAGAAAACTTCAATATTGTACCGCTTGATATTTGCAAAATTAAACCATTTTCAATTTAATCCCGTCAAAATTTAACGATTGCGAAAACAAGAATTTGTAACGTTTAGGATTGGATAATTAGAGATTGAAAAAACTTAAGAACTAATATTTTCCAACTCGAAATTCAAAACTAAACAATTTTAAATTCTAGGCCATAAAAACTAAGCCTTTCTAGAATTAGGCATTCGAAATAGCTTAATTTTTAATTTGGAAATTTTCTAAATTATTGATCATTTCAAAACTCTTATCTTACAGAATTCCATAATTTTAAATTAGAATTATAGAGATTAACAAAAAAGTAGTTGATATAATATCAAGTTACATATCAAATCGGAACAATTTAAACTATGAAGAGATAAAAATTGAACATTTTCAAACGTTCTAATTTGTAAACTTAGATTAAAGCTGGATAATTTTTTAATTAGAATAAGTATCAAATTGTAAAGCTTTTTTTATAGTAATTATTATATAGAAAAAATTTTAGTTTAAATAAATCGTTTAAAATTAATAATTGTTTAATTTTCCCTTGTATACTCATCAAAATTCAAATCAATAATTAATTCAGCCAACAATGAATAAATTACAAATTTTTCAATTTGAAGCACTTTTTCGAATTTTCTAATTATCAAGGCTTAAATTTTTAATTATTCGATTTGAAAAAAATTGTGTTTGGAAACAGCATCATCTTAAGGACAACGAATTTATTGAATATTTCAAACTCTTAGGTCCCAAAGCTCAGAAATTTCAAGAGCTTAAAATTCGTGCAATTTTAAGTTGGAACATAGAAATTTCAAAGAATTTAAAATCAAACTCATTCAAGATAGTATAACTTCATGTGATATCAAGTGAAGTAGAGTGCTTGGATTGGCTTTTCTACTAAAAATTAATCAAATTCCCGATCAAGAAATAAATTCACTGTCATTTCCCAGTTTATCCTTGTCTCAACAAATTCCGGGTTCAACGGCCACTCTAGTTAAATCTTATTAAATTTATTCAATCAGCAATATTGTATTGTACATACTTCTTGGAACAAGTTTTAATATACAATTTTGAATATACAGTTTTAATATTATATTGTATTATATATCAGGCCAAAAACATCTCCAATGCAAATAATCTTCCAAGTAATACTATATGAATTTGTGAAATCAAAATTAGGCCAACTAACTTGGAAAAAAAATCAGAATAAAATATATAAAGAAACTTTTTTATAAAGTGCCATACAGAAATTTTAAAACAAATTTTAAACAGCCCCATTTTAGACATTATGCATCTTGGCGGGATTATATTATACAAACAATCTCCTATATCCAGCATTTTTTTATTAAAATCATTTTGCTTATAAAACTCAATCCCGCTGAGTTTTATAATATTTAATATGGCTTTTAAAATTTATTAACAAATTTATGCAGGGCACTTTATAAAAAAGTTTCTTCATATATTTTATTATGAATATTTTTTCCCCAATTACTTGGCCGACTTTGATTTCACAAATTCATATAGTTCTACTGAGCAGATTTTATGCGTCGCAGATGTTTTTGGTGGGATTTCATGTTTCTTTGTAATTGAAGAAAAAGTAAGAATGGTATGCTCAATTATTTTTATTTGAATTAAATTACTAATTTACTAAATATGAAAAAGTAAATTAATTGCTTCAATAATTTTCGTTAGAAATTAAAGTAATTTTAGAGTAATATACTGAATTTTATTGAATAAAGAATTCATTATTGGTGAATGATTATAAAAAAAATTAAGTCTTTCACCTGTGCTCATCTCTGCAACCTAATCTATCGAACCGATTTATACCAAATTTTAATGAGAAGTCTCTAGTAACATATTTTTGATACATATGGCAAGAATTTTTGATATCTTGAATAGTTTTTAAAATTTTACAATTCAATTCACCTCTGATTTTTCATTTTTTACACTAAATACGTAAAATTTTTAAACTTGGTTTTGATTATACATATTATATATTATATTATATATCTAGTGTGGGAACAAGTTTTTTTTCGAGCGCGATGTTTTCAGAACGAATCGTAGATATAATAGCCATTATATATCTATGAAGTCACACTTTTTGACATAATAGGTATGTAATAGACATTACAATCTGCGATATCAAAAAGCGGAATTTCAAACGCGCTTCACAGGCATGAAAGGGGGATTCAAATTGAACATAAAACCATACTGTAATTTTTGTTACTTTGATTACCTAAAGGATTAATTTAGATACCTTCTTTTCATAGGTTTCTATGTTGAATTTGGACATGCGGCCTGTATGTTTCATATCTAAGTGGTTCTCCAGACCAAGACATTTAGAGAAGAGTAACTTAAAAAGAAAATGGTTTAATATTTTTTGTCTCGTTTGTGCAGTTCATTGATACACAAAAGAGTAGTCCTCAAAATATTCGAGCTTAAATATTATTTTTAGGTGTTTATTTTCAAGAATTTCGGAAGTTACACTGGAACTTCGAATTATGACCGGTTTCGGACATTGCTTGCGGTGGCCTTGACCGTCAATTCAGACTATCCAAACGTAAACAGACAGGGCCACGTTAATAATTTCTGTTGGATTTGGATGGATGACGTAACCTGATGCAACTAACGCGCGGAGAGTGCAGCCCTCGAGCCGTTCAGTGTATCATAATCTAATACTTCTGTATGCACTGAGAGGTCTAGGAGATAATGATGGCTTCAGATGTCTCTTAAAGCCTGATTATGAATATACATGGTACTTTTTTAAAAATTGTGTCGTTAATTGTTCAAACAAGTGGTTTTTAAACAAATACATTATTTATGAAAAAAAGATTCTGTACAATATTTTTCAGAAGGTTTGAACCTAGAGAGAACTCTTTGCTGTTTATACTTTTGTGTACAATTAACTGTTTCAAGTAATTATAAATAATTCAATTTGCACTAAAATTGACATGCTTGCAGGTCGATATCTCGGCACCTATTGGACCGAGAAATTTCGAAAAACATGATCATTCTTATTCTATTAATTATTTAGAACCTTATGCAGGCGGGACCTAAAATTTATGTGCTTGCTCAAAAGTGACCGATTTAACAATGACCGAAGTTTACACATAATCAAAATACGCAAAACTTTATTATCATTATACCATTAAGCCATATCCCTTTCTGGGTAAGAGTGACTACTCGGTTCTAGCCTCGTTATATTATCGGGGATCACGAAGTTCATATGAGAGAAATGAGAAAGGGAAGTGTACAAGGCGGCACAGGGGGGGGGGTATAGGGTTTTAGATTAATCGAGAATTCCCATTTAATTTATATTGGTTCAAGGATGTTTTGGTGTACAATCAAATACAAAATTACTTAATCAATTTTTTTAGAATTTTTGAATTTCGGACCATTTTTTTCACTGAAAATTCAATTCTTCATTAAGAAAAGTGAAATTCTAGTAAAAAAACTTCGTGAAAGTCTGGAAAAGTAGAATGATATTTGATATTCATAAAGAGAACTGAGTAAACATTCATTTTTTAGAATTTTATTATTTATGGGAAGAAAAGAATGAGTACGATTTGTTTATGAAAGAAGTATTAAATAATAAAAGTGGTGATTAACAAATTGATTTGTTGATCAATATCTGTCACATATGACATTTTATGTGCAGACGAAATCACAGATTTTTTTCCGATTTTCAGCACCATCGGTTCAATGTAAAATTAATTTGTCAATTAAGATTGCTATTATTGTTGTTGCAAAAATTCATCGTAATATGCATAAAAAAACACCTTTTTTGTGTCATAACTGGAAAGAATAAACTGACATATTTTACATTGTTTCATGATGTTTGATGTCGAATGTAAGTGAGCTAAACGTAATTTGTTCATTGAGTAGCAGCGAATGATACATAAATTAATTAATTTTGTATTATCAATGCAATTAAGTTCTGACTTGATTTTACTAACCTTAAGTTTTATTTTTTAAATTGGATCGTAAGACCGAAAAAGAAGGAACGTATATCTTCCTGTTAAAAAAATTAATCATTCACTCTAAAAAAAAGTCTATTAACAGTAAAATTACGTTCCTTTCAGAATGCGTCCTTTGAAATTAAGACGCTTTCTTTTGTCCTTTTGACTTTGAAAAGAATTCCTTCAACTATTAAAGGATTTCATTTGTTGGCTAGCGGAGAATGTGCTCCTGCGCATGAGTGAATATCGCTTAGCACCTGATGTGCGTTAGTAATTTTTTCACTGCACGATTTATTTATTGATTGACAAAATCAGTGAAAAATGTGCGCAATGATGTAGAAAATGGATTTCTTCAAAAAATTAGGAATCCCAGGTGTGACGCGAAAACTTTGGAAGGTACGTGTACTGAAAGAACAATTTTTGATCCGCATAACCTCACTTTTCATTTCTTTTTATGCTTTTGACGTATGCAAAATTTGCACCTCATACAAAGTTGTATCATTCAATTTTTCAACACTGAAATCTAGAACGGATTGTTGTTATAGAATTGATAATTATCAATTTTATATTTACATTCACCACTGTTCGGCTTTTGCACATTACTTGCACGTAATATCATGCAATAAGTTTTCTTTTAACGTACAAATTATTCTTTCTTTGGTCCGACAATATATTTCACTTCAAGGTCAAAGGAAATCCTTTCACAATTAAAGGATAGCAATTGAAACGCCAATCCTTTAACTATGAAAGGATTTTCTCTCATGTCAATTTTGAATGCAAAATCCTTTAGTAGTGAAAGGAATCGTTTGACAGTGGCTTGTCTGTTTTTAGAGTGCAGGAAATTGAAGATGCTTGTATTTTATTGTTATATCGAATTTTCCGAGATATTAGGGTTTTATCTGTTTAAAGTGTTGGATAAAAAATATAATCTAGGAAATATGAAATTCATTTATCGTTTTTTGTTATTTGATAGTTCAGATTACATTTACTTGTTTCTGGGATATTCTTGCAATAGTCAAAAAGCTCTTTATAATTTTCGGTTCGAAGCTATATGACAATTTTTAGATGAAACTCGAAATTCTAAAATTGGCTCAAAGAAAATGTCTGGCGAATGGGAAATTGGTATATTTATATAAGGGATTTGAGTTGACCCTGTTTGTAAAATGAGGAATATTATTAGAAAAAATTCCAATTAGAACTGGGTGACTCATCTTGTTTCTCGGATGGCTGAAAAATAAGAATGTAAAAGATTAGTATGTTTTCCATGAAAATTTAAATAATTATAGTTTTCTTTTTATTCTAGTCCTTCTTGTGAAAAAAATGTTTGAACATGCGATCGAAGATGGTTGGGAGTTCTAATGTGCGCGGTGATGGCATTTATGTGGATTTATCTTTTCGCGATTTTGAAGATGTTCATGGGCATAGTTTTATTTTGTGCATTTATGTTTTGCAAGATTTACCAAAACCTTCCCAAGCAACTAGCTTTCAGCGAGGATCAGTTTGTACTTCCTGATCTATCATTTTTGTTTTTCCGTGCAAGTTTCTGAATTGACATTCTCGAAAAAGTCATATTTTCGCATTAATAAATGGAGGGCATCTTGTGCAGCTTTACTTTTAGCTAATTCTTCTGTAGGGGCTGTTTGAATTACTAAGTGGTCGTTTACAGTTATTTGGCACACGAAGAAAGAATCTGATTTTGAATGTTGATCTTCCGGTAGTCCATATCGAATTAAGAAATTCTTCAGTAACATGACATGATTTAACATTCCCAAGTAAGTATACTCTCGTTCTGTATATATTGTGGCATGTGGGCGTAGTTGAACTAGGGTTTTCATCGTTGAAGTGGTTTCCTAAGATATAAAAAGTGTTTTCAGAATTTATTATAATGATTCGGTGCCCTGTATCCACATTTGATGCATTTTTTGAAACTTTTCACTGTACTCTTTCATGCACTAGGGGAAGGGTTCGATTAAGAAATTTGTGAACATGAAAAAAGTGTTTTTTTACAAGGAGTTGTGGAGAGTTTAATATAATAGCGTTGTTGGGTGAGATGAGGAGGCTTTTTAAGTCATTAAAAATGTTTTTTCATTAAATTTGTTCAGAAGGTCTCTTCGAGTTATTGAATGAATTACTTTTATTGCCGCAATTTTTTTGTTTCTTCACCAGTATTTGCTATTCCCGTTTGTTTAATGTTTTGGACTGTGCATATTAAATTCCATGTCGTGTTTGGTGGCAATGTTAGTAGTAGGGCTAGGGGACTGCTGGATCAGTCACCGAGAGATGGCGCCACCGTTGCAAGTTACCGACACTAACAGATGGCGCCACCGACAAAGGGAGGGTTCTGTTCAGTGTTACGTTACCGACCTCGGTAAAACAGTGAGGTTGGTAATGCAGATTCCTGCTAAACTAACGTTAAAAGGTTCTGTTCCATGCTAAGTGGCCATCGATCGGTCGAACAGTTTGGTACCATCAGCCGTTAAACAGGGAGGTAGGTCATTTTTTATATTATCACTTTATCATGTGTCGGTAAGGTAGGAAGTGATGTTACCATCAGCCGGTAAAACGTGGAGGTCGGTAATTTGTTGTATCATAATTTTACCATGTCTCAGTAAGGTGGGGAGTTATGTGACCATCGGTCTGTTGAACAAGGAGGTCAGTAATTTTTTGTATCATTATTTTACCATCGATCAGTAAGGTAGGGAACGATGTTATCATCGTCCGGTAAAACAGGGAGGTCGGTAATCTTTTATATGGTCATTTTCACCGTCGGTCGCTAAGGTAGGGAACCATGTTACCATTAGTCGGTAAAGCAGGGATGTCGATAACTTTTTATATTATAATTTTACCATAGGTTGGTAAGGTAGAAAGTCGAAAGTTACTGACAGCAACAGATGGCACCACCGAACAAGTAAGGGTTCTGTTCCATGCTAAGTTATCAGCAGTTTGTAAAACAGTGAGGTAGCTAATGCAGATTCCTGCTGCGATAACATTGCACCTTCGGTTTGTAAAGCAGAGAGGTCGGTAATTTTGAGGTTCTGTTCCAACCCAAGTAGGAAGAACAGTGAGGTTGGTAATGGAGATTTTTGAAAAGTGAGAATTACGAGGTTCTGTTCCATGCTAAGTATCATCACTTAGCAAGGGTCTGTTCCAAGCTAATTTTAAGGTTCTGTTCCAGGCTGAGTTACCAACATCAGGTAATTACCATAGGCCGTTAATAGTATACATCCCCAGCTATAGATCGAGCCTTCGTCGCTACATCAGGAGCCTACCTTACCAATCGCGTGTAAATAACTGATGATTCTATTTGTACATATTTTTTTTAATAATAAGAATATTTCCTAAAGTCTGTGAAAATCTTTTAAAACTATTAAAATTTGCCTTAACGTTTTCCAAATTCTTGTTTGAAAATTTAAAAAATCTTCCGAAATTTTTGGAAATCTTTTTAAATATTCTCTTAAAATAAATGTGACCAAATAAAAAATCATTTTTAATTTTCCTGGAATCCTCAAAAACTTTCAAAATTCTCAAAAGGCTTCTAAGTTTTTTTATTCGAAATCATCAAAACTACACTTTTTGAATTCTTTTCAATCTTTTCAAATTTTAAATTATTTTTCAAATTTTTTCAAAAATTTCTACGTCTTTTAAAATGATTCGAATATTTCCTAAAATTTTTGAAAATATTTCAAAACTGAAACAATGGTCTTAAAATTTCTAAGATTGTCTAAAATTAATTTATTTTAAATAAAAAATCATTTGAAATGATCCCAAGAATTGTAGAAAAATTGGTTGATTCTCTTGAAATCTTTCGAAATTCTTAAAAAGCTTCTGAAATTTTGGTTAAAAATTTTCAAAAATCTACATTTTGTTAAGATTTTTTTGAAAATATTCTCAAGATTTAAATTATTTTATAATCTTTTCAAAATATCTAAAACTTTGAAATATCTTTTCAAATAATTTAAATTTTTTCTAAAATTTTTTTTTATCTTCTAGAAAAAATTTTTCTTATAATTCGCATCACTTGGATTCAACGTGCAGAGGTATAAAAAAAATGAATAACTTGTGAAATTAATTGTTATAAACAAATTGTATTAACAAATAATCGACATTAGGGGATATTCGTCTTCAAAGTATATTTCTAATCTAAAGTCGCATGCTTTCATCGTCGGGGTAATACTGGGAGATTAAAATTCAAAATTAAATGTTAATTAATAATTCTATAAACAAATTATATTAACAAATGTACATCGCAGACATTTATAGGCTGAAAAAATTGTTTTTTCTTTTAGCTTTGTTTTAATTATATTACCAATGATGTTTTCTAACAAAAATTTTACCGCCTATCAATATTTCTTTTTTTTATAAACAAATTACATAAACAAATGCACATTTTAGGCGTTTTTAAACGAGTTCCAGTGTATTTAAAAAGGCTTTTAATTCAACATCGTATTTTTGCAGGTTTCAAAGGTAAGCATTTTATTTTTATTTTGAAATTAAAAAATTTATTAAAATTATTAAAAATTATATATATTAAAATACATCAATTTTGAACTAAATAGTTAATTTTTCTAATAAATCCTAAATTTCATCTTTTTTGGGCAATTAGAGAAAAGTGAGCCAATAAATATTATTAGAAAATTACAAATTCGACTAATCGAGATATATTTCACGAATTCAATAGTCGAAAACTACCTTGATACCAATATAAAACTATGATTCAGCTTGTATATACGACTATCTTTCATAAAACGATCTTGCTGCCGCTGCTGTGTCAGAGATCAAGACCTATGGCGAACATCACCCTAGGAGGCGATAATTAACCCAGGTGTCATATTACCCCAAGGTGTCATATTACCCTCAGGTGTCATATTACTCACAGGTTTCATATTGCTCCTTAGGTGTCATTTTACTCTCCAGGTGTCATATTACCTCACAGGTGTCATATTACCCCTGGGTGTCATATTACCTCCGGGTGTCATATTACCTCCAGGTGTCATATTAACTTCAAGTTTCATATTATCCCTAGGTGTCATATTATCCCCAGGTGTCATATTACCCCCAGGTGTCATATTACCCCAGATGCCACATTATTACCCTTTACCTTCCACAGGATGAAAACTTCATTTTCAAAATTCCCTGGTTTTTGTATGTATCTATTTAGAAGTGTATATCTATTGATTAAAACAATGTGAGAGGAATATAAAACGTCAAAAATAGATAAGACTGTGAAGTATTTAAAACTTTACTCAAACAATGAGAAAGTTTTATTATCTTCTACAAACAGGTGTATCACCTCCACTAAGATGACGAAATTCAGTTGCAATAAATTTTAATTTACATTTTATTTCGAAATTAATTGACAAGAAAATTTCACTAATTTTCACTTTAGTGTTGAGAAGTAGTATATATAAGTAACCAGATACTGTGAATATAGACCAAATTTACCAGTTACACTCCACGAAATCTATTTGAAAAAATGGATATCCTGATTAACAATATATTCTTTGCATTCGGGGTGTTGTTATTTCTCGTCGGTAAGTCTTAATTTACTATAATTTAAATCATTATATAAACGAAAAACATTGCATGTTCCTAAAATGTAAAAAAGACTTAATAATTATTAATTTCTCGTGAAGTACAATTTCAATTGTTAATTTATTGTGAAAATACATTTCCATCAGCGCATGTCCACAAAAAATGAGCTATTGATTTAAAAATTTTGCAAATTAAATAAAAGGAACAAAAAAATTAATATTAATATTATATAAAGACAACGAACTTTCAACACAGAAGATTAATTTTCTACAAAAAAAACAAACAAATCTGCAATAAAATACAGACATTTTCAACTAAATAGTTGCATTTCTGACCAAGGAGATTACTTTTCTACTAGGTGGACGAATTATCATTCACGAGAGTAAAAAATTACCTTTTAAGAAAATAGGTTTGAAAATTCGATTTTTTTGTGATGTACTCCAGGTGTCATATTACCTCCAGGCGTCATATTACCTCCAAGGGTCATATTACCTCCAGGCGTCATATTACCTCCAGGTGTCATATTACCTCCAGGTGTCATATTACATCCAGGTGTCATATTACCTTCAGGTCATATTACTCAGGACCAGATGCACCTTTTTAGTTCCTTTTAATTAATTTCTCAAACTTTCTACTCAATATCTCATTTCGTGTGGACATGCATTTACAAAGAAAAAACTTTAAATCAAGTTTTCCGTTTTTAAGGTTTTCATAACTTGTGATACTGTAGATGAATTTCGTTAAATAAAAAAAGGATTTTATTCATTAAAATCTCTATTTTCAGCCCCAGCATTAAGCGTCAAGAACAAACTTCCTTGGTCAGCTTTACAAGTGGAAGAGAATAATTTTAACGAATTGCATTATCCTCATCGGAAATGTAATAATTGGATAAGTTTCAACATCGCCGATGCGGCTAAATACCGATATTTTGAAGCTGTTGTAGGTGATGAGGAAGGTTACCATGTAAAATTCATGTTCCAAACAGATGAATATGGACGCTTAGTTGATGTTTACACATTACCTACGAATGCTAGACGAGTACTAGATCCAAGTCTCACCACGCATGCTGCAATTCTCACCACGCATGCTTCTACTTTACAAGAAATAGAGTTTTTGGTGTACATGGATAGCGATGGATATATAGTTGGTGCTTGCCCTCCACCTTTTCAGCCACGAAGATCAAGATCAAAATCACCTGCATCCAGTCAGGGAAGCTCTGGAAGCCCCCAGAGAAGCAGTGAAAGCTCCCAAAGAAGTACTGGAAGCTCCCGGAGAAGCACTGGAACCTCCCGGAGAAGAACTTAAAGCTCCTTGAAATGACGCTGAAAGCAGTGGAAGCAAGAGTCCTTCTTTTCCATTCAAAAATATTGACTTGTACCTGATTATTTCAAAATTATCTAACAGATTTATCTGTAAGCTGTATTTTCACCGACTGCTGTATTCAATTTTTTGTATGATCTCAAAAATGAAATACGCTGGGCTATCCAAATGATCCTTGGCGCTTGTTATTCAATTTCCTAAATTTTTAACTTCAAATCTCATTACATTCGGAGACGAGTTATTGCGAAAAAATGTCGCAAAAGGTATAAGAATGGGATTCCTAGGTGTCATACTACCTGGGGTGTCACATTACCATAGGTGACATATTACCCCAGGTGTAATATTACTCCGCAGGTTTCATATTACCTCGGGTGTCATATTACTCTCTGGGTTCATATCACTCCTAGGTGTCATATTACCCCATGGTGTCATATTTCCCTGGTTGCTATATCACCTCCAGGTGTCATATAACTCTGGTATGATATTACCCTTTGGTGTCATATTACCCCGGGTGAACTATTGCCCCTAGTTGTCATATTACCTCCAGATGACATATTATCCCTAGTTTTAATATTACCTCCAGGTGTCATATTGCCCCAGATGTTATATTACCACAGGTGTCATATTAGCCCATGTGGAAATTCGTCCGCTTAGTAGAAAATTGATATTCATGGTTGAAAATTCAACGATTTTTCTATGGTGTCTCACATGGGGCGCAATTTTTGCTAAAAATTCATCTTTTTAGTTTGAACATGAAACTACTTGGTTGAAAGTTGAAGTACTTCATTAAAAATTAATTTTTTCGGTTGAACATTCATAATTTTAGTTTAAACTTCAACTGTTTCGTAGAACGTGCATCATTTTGCCTTAAAAATTCAACAATTCAGTAAAAACTTCAACTATTTGGTCGAAAATTCATATTTTGTGGTTGAAATTTCGATCTTTTGGAGAAAAATTCTTCCTGTTGTCTTCAAAATTCAACAAGTGGATAGAAAATTCAACTATTTGGTAGCTAGACTCTATGTATGAACCTTTGCGCTTCTAATTTAATTTGCTAAATTTTTAACTCGATATCTCATTGCATTCGGACACGAGTTATTGCGAAAAAATGTCGCAAAGGTATAAGAATCGGATTCCCAGGTGTCATATTACCCCCAGGTTTCATATTACCTCGGGTGTCAAATTATCCAAGGTGACATATTACGCTCAGGTGCCATATTACTACGAAGGTTTCATATTACATCGGGTGTCATTACTCCTAGACAGCATATGACCCCCTGGTGTCATATTACCCTGGGTGCAATATCACCTCCAGGTGTCATACAACTCTAGTGTGATATTTCCCCTTGGTGTCATATGACCCCAGGCGACATATTACCCCTAGTTGTAATATTACCCTGAGGTGAAATATTACCTCGGATGTCATATTACCCCGGGTGTCATATTACTTCAAGCCCAATATTACCCCAGGTGACATATTACCCTCAGATGTCACATCACCTCTAGGTATCATATTACTTCTGGTCCCGTTCGTGTCATATTACCCCTAGGTGTCATATTACTCCCAGATTACCTATTATCCCTAGTTTTCATATTATCTCCAGGTGTCATATTACCTCAGATGTCATATTATGACAGGTGTCATATTAACCCATGTGAAAATTCCTCTGTTCAGTAGAGAATTGACATTCATGGTTGAAAATTCAACGATTTTTCTATGGTGTCTCACATGGGGCGCAATTTTTGCTAAAAATTCATCTTTTT
>JAABKJ010007545.1:122153128-122203539 GCA_011634705.1 Andricus grossulariae
AGTTTGAACATGAAACTACTTGGTTGAAAGTTGAAGTACTTCATTAAAAATTAATTTTTTCGGTTGAACATTTATAATTCTAGTTTAAAATTCAATTCTTTTGTAGAACGTTCATCATTTTGCCTTAAAAATTCGACAATTCAGTAGAAAGTTCAACTATTTGGTTAAAAATTCATATTTTGTGGTTGAAAATTCGATTTTTTTGTAGAAAAATTCGTCCTTTTGTCTTGAAATTTCAACAAGTGGATAGAAAATTTAACTATTTGATGGCTGGATTATATAAATGAACCTTTGCGCTTCTAATTTAATTTCATAAATTTTTAACTCAATATCTAATTACACTCGCACACGAGTTATTGCGAAAAATGTCGCAAAGGTATAAAAATCGGATTCCTAGGTGTCATGTTACCCCCAGGTTTCATATTACCTCGAGTGTCACATTACCCCAGGTGACATATTACGCCCAGGTGTCATATTACTCCGCAGGTTTTATATTACCTCCGGTGTCATATTACCCTCTGGTGTCATATTACCCCTCAATGTCATATTGCCCCTTGGTGTCATATTACCCCCTGTTGTGATATTACCCTGCGTGCCATATCACCTCCATGTGCCATATAGCTCTGGTGTGATATTACTTACCTTGGTGATATTACATTGGTGTGCTTTTACACAAGTGACCTATTACCCCTAGTTGCCATATTACCGCCAGGTGACCCATTACCCCTAGTTGTCATAGTACCCCCAGGTGACATATTACCTCAGGTGTCATATTACCTCAAATGCCGTATTACTTCAGGTGGCATATTACCCCAGGTGACATATTACCCTCAGATGCCATATCACATTCAAGTATCATATTACCCCTGGTCCCCTGAGTGTCATATTACTCCCAGGTGTCATACTACCCCCAGGTGACCTATTATCCCTAGTTTTCATATTACCTCCAAGTGTCATATTACCCCAGATGTCATATTATTTCCAGGTATCATATTACGTACAAACGTATCTCTAAACTGTATATTCACTGAGTGCTGTCTTCAATTTTTCGTATGGTTTGAAAAATAGGACATGCTGGACTATCGAAATGATATGCGTCTATATTTTGTAAAAAGATCTCACCGCCGCCACTGTGTCACTTATCGAAGAACTGTGGCGAACATCACCCAGGCGGCGATATTACACCAGGTGTCATATTGGCCCCAGTGTCTCACATGGGGTGCGATTTGCGTTAAAAATTCATCTTTTTAGTTTGAACATTAAACTACTTAGTTGAAAGTTGAAGTAATTCATTAAAACTTGATTTTTTCGTTCGAAAATTCATATTTTGTGGTTGAAAATTCGATTTTTTGTAGAAAAATTGTTCCTTTTGTCTTGAAAATTCAACAAGTGGATATAATATTCAATTTAATTTAGCTTATATATATATATATATATAAGTCTAATTTCTATAAAAAGATCTCACCATCGCCGCTGTGTGAGGGATCGAAGACCTGGGGTGAACATCACCCCAGTAGGCCACATTACCCCGGGCGCCATATTACCCACAGGTGTCATATTACCCACAGGTGTCATATTACTCCTAGGTGTCATATTACTCTGAGGTGTCATATTACTCCCAGGTGTCATATTACTCTGAGGTGTCATGTTACCCCCAGGTGTCACATTACCCCAAGTGTCATAATATCCCAGGCGTCACATTATTAGCCCAGGTTATATTACATTATTACCTACTCACAACCAATGTCCTCACTAAACCTGACATTATCTGGATTTTTCCCCTCTGTGTCTAAAATTTACTTCTTTGTTCAACAATTTACATTTTTGTGTTGAAAAATCAACTGTCATATTACCCCCAGGTGTCATATTATCCTAGGTGTCATATTACTACCAGGTGTCATATTACCCTTCAGGTGGCACATTACCCTATGTGGCATATTACCTCTAGGTGTCATATCACCACCATTACCCGCCACCATTATTTTCACTAAACCTTACCTTATTTGTATTTTATCCCCTCTGTGTCATCATTTTGTCTTAAAAATTCAAGAATTTGGTAGAACGTTCAACTATTTGCTCAAAAATTCGTCTGTTTGGCAGAAAATTGTTATTTCTGGTTGGAAATTCAACGATTTTTCTATGGTGTCTTACATGAGGTACAATTGTTGTTAAAATGCGTCCTTTTAGGTTGAACATTAAACTCCTTGTTTGAAAGCTGAACTACTTCATTGAAAATTAATTTTTTCGGTTGAACATTCACAATTTCAGTTGAAAATGCACCTTTTCGTTTTAAAATTAACTTCCTTCTTTAAAAATTCATATATTTAAGTTAAAAATTCAACTGTTTTTTAGAAAATTCATCATTTTGCCTTAAAAATTCAACTATGTAGTAGCTGGACTATACAAATGATCCTTTGCGCTTCTAATTTAATTTCCTAAATTTTTAACTCAATATCTCGTTACATTCGGACATCAGTTATTGCGAGAAAAATTTCGCTAAAGTGTAAGAATCGGATCAATTGTACATAGCCTTGATGCCAATGTAAAACTATAATCCAGCTCATATATACGTCTATCTTTTATAAAACGATCTTGCGGCCGCCGCTGTGTCAGGGATCGAAGACCTGTGGCGAACATCACCCTAGGAGGCGATAATTACCCCAGGTGTCATATTACCTCAAGATGCCATATTATCCCCAGGTGTCATATTACTTTCAGGTGTCATATTACCTCTAGGTGTCATATTACCTCCAGGTTTGATATTACCTTTAGGTGTCATATTACCTGCATTTTCACAAAAGAATAATTAATTTAAACCCCAAAAAGACAAATTTTCAACAATTGAAGATTTTTCAAGATAATTTCCAACAAAATAGTTAACTTTTTGACCAAAGAGATAAATACCACCAAAAATTACATTTGTAACATGAGCGCGGACGGAGAGAGATCGGCCCGGGTCGGAAACTGCCGAGTGCTCCATACACCGCTCGCCAGTGGTAGCGTCCGGCATTAGTAAGGCGGCACTTTACGCGGCTGTCTGTAGAGCGGTTCCACTAATTTGTATTTATTGAGGGTCTTTCACTCATGTACGTAATTTTTGTAAATTTGCAAAAACTTTCTTCTGAATATTATTTTTTTAGTTATAAATTTTATTATTTGGTTGAAAACTTGACAATTTTCTTAAAAAGACATATTTTTTTTGTAAATTTAACTAGTTTGTTAAAAATTCGTCGTTTTGGGTCTAAAATTCAACTCTTTTCGTATAATATTAACCTTTTGTTGAAAATTCATATTTTGTTGCTGATAAGTCAACTGAAATATTTTTTGGATGAAAATGATATTTTTTATGCAAATTTGTCTTTTTAATTTAAAAGTTCATATTTTTTTAGTAGAAATATTGCATCTTGCTTGGACAAAAATGCTACTATTTTGTTGAAAATTCAACTATTTCGTAGAAAATTTACTTTTTTTTAAATTTGTATTTTACTGTTGAAAAGTCTATCGAAATCCTTTTGGATGAATATTCAACAGTTTTTTTTTAATTTATCTTTTTGATTTAAAAATTCACCTGTTTTAGTAGAATTTTCATTTTTCTTGAACAAAAATGCAACTTTTCAATTGAAAATTCAACTCTTTTTTGAAAATTTGTCTTTCTGATTTCAAAATTCACCTGCTTTAGCAGAAATTACATCTTTTTTCGATAAAAATGGAACTGTTTGGTTTAAAATTTAACAATTTTGTTGAAAAGTCATACTTTTCCATTGAGAATTCTACTGTTTTGTTGAAAATTTAACGATTTTTTAGAAAATTTACTTTTTGGTGAAATTTAATATTTTGGTGTTGAAAAGAGAACTGAAATATTTTCTGAATGAAAATTTAACTATTTTTTTCAAAAAAAAAAATTTTTTAATTAGAAATTCATCTATTTTAGGAGAAATTTTATTTTACTTGGATAAAAATGCAACTGTTTGGTTGAAAATAAAACTATTTTGTTAAAAAGTCATACTTTTATTTGAAAATTCTACTGTTTTTTTTTTAATTCAACTATTTCGTAAAAAATTCACTTCTTGTTTAAAACTTATATTTTCTTTTAAAAAATGAACTGAAAGCTTTTCTGGCTGAAAGTTCAACTTAACAAAAAATTGTCCTTTTTTTTATCAAAAATTCACCTGTTAAAAAAGTTCATCGTTTTGTATGGAAAATTCAATTTTGTTCGTAGAAACTTTTTTTTTCAAATTCATATTTTGATCTTAAAAAGTCAAATGGAATCTTTTCTGGATAAAAATTCAAATATTTTTAAAAAATTGGTTTTCTTTTTAAATAAAAATTCATCTGTTTTAAGAAAAAAATTTTATATTTTTTGGATAAGAATTCAACTATTGGGTAGAGGATTCAACAATTTCGTTAGAAACTCATCCTTTTTGGGTAAAAATTCGTCTTTTTGGATTGACAATACAATTTTTCGTAGAAACTTCTTTCTTGGTTAAAAATTCATATTTTTATCGTGAAAAGTCCACTAAAATCTTTTTTAACAGCAAATTCAACTTTTTTTAAAACTTATCTTTTTGATTTATAAATTCATCCGCTTTGGTAGAAATTTGTATTTTTTTATGAAAATGCAAACTTTTTGGTTAAAAATTATTCTTCCTTATTCAACTATTTTGTTTGAAAGATTTAGTTGAATCACTTTGTAATATGACACTTGGAGGTAATATGACACATAGGGTAATATGACACCTAGAGGTAATATGCCACATAGGGTAATATGCCACCTGGAGGGTAATATGAGACCTGGTAGTAATATGACACCTGGGGGTAATATGCAGTTGATTTTACAACACAAAAATATAAATTGTTGAACAAAGAAGTAAATTTTAGACACAGAGGGGGAAAATCTAGATAAGGTCAGGTTTAATGAGGACATTGGTTATGAGTAGGTAATAATGTAGTATAACCTGGGCTAATAATGTGACACGTGGGATAATATGACACTTGGGGTAATATGACACCTGGGGATAATATGACACCTCAGAGTAATATGACACCTGGGAGTAATATGACATCTGGGGGTAATATGGCGCACGGGGTAATGTGGCCTCCTGAGGTGATGTTCACCCCAGGTCTTGGTTTGAAATTTCATTTTTGTTTGGTAAAAATGCATCAGTTTCGTGGGAAAATAATGTTATGCTCAAGTCATATTTTTTGTTTGTAAATTCAATTTTTGTAAAGAAAATTCGTCCTTTGGCTTCAAGGTTCAACAATTTAGGTAAAATTTTTTATTCAGTGAAAAATCTTTATTTGTCGAAAATTCGTCTTTTTGGTTTTAAAGACTTTTTTTGTATGAATTTCATATTTTTTTATTGGAATATAAACTATGACACTTTTTGTTGGGAATTTATCTTTTTATGTTGAAATGTCAACTATTATGTTGAACATTGAATCATTTTGTTGAAAATTCAAGTATTTTGTTAAAAAGACATTTTTTACATACAGTAAAAAATACATTTTTTTGTTTAAAATAAATTAATAAATTTGAAAATTTTTATCTGAAATACTGTTTCATGAAAGATTCGATGTTAAAAGTATTTCAAGAATAAAATGCTGGTATGTGAATATTAATGATCAAGGAAAATGAAAAATTAGACAAGGAAAAATAATGGTTTATGGACGATCCCCAAATAAGAATATATGACATATCCCAGGCGGAAATATCATATATAGTTTATATATAGTGTGAAGTATTATATATAATATTCATTCGTTTTTTATAAAAAATGTATAAAAGAAATAAATATAATATATAATACTTCACACTATATATAAACTATATATAATATTTCCGCCTGGGATGACATAAAAGTGTAATTCCAAGGGGCGCATATTTCCTTGAACCGGCACTGTTTGAAAATATATATCTATCAATTAATGCAAGGTTACAGAAACGGAAAAAATTAAAAATATTCATGATTGTATAGGATTTAATTTAACGGAATATATGGTCTCCATTAAGATAACAGAATACGACCATGTACATCATTGTGTTGAAAAATAGTATATATAAGTAAGCGGATACTGTGAATATAGACCAAATTTTGTACGTTACCGTACACGAAATTAGTTTATAAAAATGGATATCCTTATTAAAAATATATTTTTGGCATTCCCGATTTTGTTATTTCTTGTTGGTAAGTCTATATTCATTATAATGTAAATAATTATATAAACGAAAAACATTGCATGTTTCTAAAATGTGAAAAAGACACGATAATTATTTATTAATTCATTCATATAAATTTTTGTGAATAAAACAATCTAATCTAATCTAATCCAATATAAAAAGAAACTAATTTTGAACAAAATATATGTATGTATATTATATAATATATATATACATATATATATAATATATGTGTAATATATGTAATAAAATATAATAACCAAACATATGCATTTTCAATCAAACAGATCAATTTTTAACTAAACAAGGTTACTTTTAAATAAAAAATTTACTTTTCAACGAAATAGTTAAATTTTCAAGCAAAGAGATTAATTTTCTATCAAAAAAGAGGAATTTTCAACGAAAAACTTGAATTTCCTACTAAACAAGATTAATTTCCAATAAAAGAATAAATATTTGAACAAAATAGGTTCAATTAACCAAAAGAATAAATTTTCAATCCAGAAGATAATTTTCTGCCAAAATCTAACTGAGATTATTTATTAATAAAAAAAATCCAATTTTGAACAAATAGTTAAATTTTCAACTAAAATCATGAATAACTAACCCGAAGAATTACTTTTTAATCAAAAACTTAAATTTTTAACTTAATAAGATTCATTTTCAATAAAAACATGCAATTTTGAAAAAATAGTTTAATTTTCAACCAAACAGATAAATTTTTAATTGATACGATGAACCTCTGACCAAAAGAATGAATTTTGAATTTAGCAAGATTAATTGTCAATCAAGAAATTCAATTTTGAACAATATAGTTGAATTTTCAACCAAGAAGGACGAATTTACAACCAAAAAGTTGAAATTTCAACTAAACAAGATTAATTTTAAATAAAAAAATTTATTTTTTAGCAAAATAGTTACATTTTCAACCAAACAGATGGTTTAAAAAATTAATCATTAACAAAGAGAATAAATTTTCAACCAAAGGGATCAATTTTCTACCAAAAAACAGGATTTTTCAACCAAAAACTTGAATTTTCAAATAACAAGATTCGTTTTCAATAAAAAAATCCAATTTTGAAAAAATAGTTAAATTTGCAACCAAACAGATGAATTTTCAACTAAAATGATGAATAATTAACAAAAAGAATAAATTTTCAACCAAGAAGATTATTTTACTACCAAAAAAGGCGAATTTACAATCAAAAAGTTGAAATTTCAATGAACCCAGATTAATTTTCAATAACAAAATTTATTTCTCATCAAAATAGTTAAATTTTCAACTAAGCAGATGGTTTACAAAATTAACATTAACCAAAAAAACTAATTTTTAACCAACATCATTAACTTTCTACCAAAAAAGAGAAATTTTGAAACAAAAATTTGAATTTTCAACTGAACAAGATTAATTTTCAATAAAAAAATCCCATTTTGAACAAAATAGTTTAATTTGCAACCAAACAGATGAATTTTCAACTATAATGATAAGTTATTAACCGAAAAAATAAATTTCAAACCATTAACACTAATTATATAAAAAAAAGAATTTTCAACAAAAAATTTTAATTTTTAACTAAACAAGATTAATGTTCAATGAAGGAATCCAATTTCAGATAAATTAGATAAATTTTTAACCAAACAGATGAATTTTGAACTAAAATGATGAATTTAGGAATGAATTTATCTATTAAAATGTTAAAATTTGGTCAAGATCCAAAGATACATCGGGTGTACAGTCAACACTAGGGTGGTTCAAAAATGCATTGCAAATTTTTTTACACTCTAGAAAGCAAGACCCCCCCAATTTTCCATTTCCGGGGAAAGAAAATCCCTGATTTTTTTGAAATTCAAATATTAAGAGGTGCTAACGGGCACTTCAAAATCCCATTCAATCAACAAGTGGAAATTTTAGATTTTCCAAAAATTGAACTCGTACTTTAGGGTTTGATCCAAACCTGCCAAGTTTCTTAGGAATTGATGAGGAATGTCTACGAAATGAAACCATACAAATAACTTTTATTTTCAACCCACCCTCGCCCGCCGTAAAAATATAATTTTTTTATTTATCATAACCCAGGTGGCATATTACCCTCAGGTGTCATATTACCTTCATGTGTCATATTCCCCCTCAGGTGTCATTTTACACCCAGGTGGCATATTACCTTCATGTGTCATATTACCTTCATGTGTCATATTACCCCCAGGTGTCATATTACCCCCAGGTGTCATATTGCCCCCAGGTGTCATATTACCCCCAGGTGTCATATTAAAATAGGTGGCACGTTCCGATCAAACTTGGGAGGGGGGGAGGATTTGCCCTGTAGCTCGAAAAGCGTTTTTTGGACCACCCTAGTCCGCACATTCAACACAAGAGTTACGGCGTCTGGTACAGAAATCTCTATTTTCTCTTTCAGAATTAAATGCTGAGCGCATAGTACCTTGGTCATGTTTCCACGTAGAGGACAGTATTTTTAACGAAAACGCTTTACATGGATATGTTTTTAACAATTGGATAAATGTTTGCAAACGCCAAACTAAAGAAACATTCCAATACGATACCATAGTTGTAGGTGGATTAGGGAACGAGATAGTTTTCAAGTTTCAAGCAGATCAAGTTGGACGCCTAATTAATGTCGTCACAGTACCTAACAATATTACACCAATACAAGATAAGACTCTCACCACGCATGTAGCTACTTTAGAAGGAACAGAATTTTTGGTGTACTTGAATAAAGATAGAGCTGTGGTTGGTGCTTGCCCTCCACCTTGTCAGCCACGAAGAGCCAGATCACTATCACCTACATCCAGTCAGGGAAGCACTGGACACCCCTAGATAGGCACCGAAACCTTCCAGAGATGGCTGTGAATGCAGTGGAAGCAAGAGTCCTTTTTCATTCAGAAATGTTGATTTGTACTTAATTTTTTAAAAATTATCCAACAGATTTATCTCTAAACTGTGTTTTCACTGAGTGCTGTCTTCAATTTTTTGTATAATCTGGAAAATAAAACATGTTGGATTATCCAAATGATTCTTTTCATATGTCCTCGGGTGTCATATTACCACAAGGTGTCATATTACAGCAAGTGTCATATTACAGTGGGTGTCGTATTACCCCCTGGTATTATTTTACCCCAGGTGTCATTTTACTTCAGGTGTCATGTTACCTCAGGTGGCATATTACCCTCAGGTGTCATATTAACTCCATGTTTCATATTATCCCAGGTTCCATATTACCTTCAGGTGTCATATTACTTCTAATTGATATATTACTACAGGTTCCATTATCTCTAAGTGTCCTATTTCACCACAGGTGTCATATCACCACGGGGGTCATATTATCCCAGATGTCAAATATGCCGCAGGGGTCATATTATCCCAGGTTTCATATTACCCACGGGTGTCAAATTACCTTGGGAGTCATGTTACCTTAAGGTTTCATATTACCCCCCCCCCCCCAGGTGACATTACATCGGTTGTCATATTACAGTTGTTGTCGTATTAGTCCCTAGTATCATATTATCCCAGGTGTCATATTACGCCAGATGGCATATTACCCCCAGTTCTCCTATTATCCTAAGTGTCATATTACCTCCAGGTGTCATATTACTTTGAATTGGCATATTTACACAGGTTCTACTACCCCCAAGTGTCATATTTTCCTCCAAGAGTCATATTAACGCGGATGTCATATTACCCCAGATGTCATAATACTACAGGTATCATATTACCTCAGGTTTCATATTATCACAGGTGCCACATTATTACGCCAGGTTATACAAATGATGCTTTGCGCTTTTAATTTAGTGTCCTAAATTTTGAACTCGAAATCTCATTACATTCAGACACGAGTTAACGCGACAAAAATGTCGCAAAGGTATAATAATCGGATCCCCAGATATCATATTACCCCTAGGTGTCATATTACCCCTAGTATGATGTTATATATATGTTCTGATGTTATATTAGCATCAGGTGTCACATTACTCCCAGTTGACAAATTACCGACAGGTTCATATTACCACGGGTGTCCTATTACTTCAGGTGTCATATTGCCCTCAGGTAACATATTCAATTTCCTAATTTTTAGCTCGATATCTCATCACATTCGGACGTAGTTCATTGCGGAACAATGTCGCTAAGGTATAAGAATCGGATCAGTAGTGCATGGCCTTAATTACAATATTCAACTATAATTCAGCTTATATATATATACATCTGTCTTTTATAAAACGATCTTGCGGCCGCCGCTGTCATGGATCGAAGACCTGTGGCGAAAACCACCCCAGGAGGCGTTTTCACCCTAGGTGTCATATTACCCCAGGCGTGATATTACCCCCAGGTGTCATATTATCCCCCTAGGTGTCATATTACTTCTTAGGTGTCATATTACCCCCAGGTGTCATATCATCCCCCTAGGTGTCATATTACTTCTTAGGTGTTATATTACCCCAGGTGTCATATTATCCCCTAGGTGTCATATTACTTCTCAGGTGTCATATTACTCCTCCAGGTATCATATTACACCTAGGTGTCATATTAGCCCAAATGTCATATTATCTCAGGTGCCACATTATTAGTCCAGGTTGTACTACAGGTGTCATATTGCCCACTGGTCTCATATTACCTCTAGATCTCATATTACCCTTGGTGCCATATTACTCCCAGATGACATATTATCCCCTGGTGTCATATTATCTTTGGCGTAATATTATTTCAGGTGTCATATTACCCCAGGTGTCATATTAACTTTAGGTTTCATATTGCCCTCATATCTCATATTAACATCTGGTGTTTAGGTTAGGATATCTCAAAAACCTGACGTGCTGGGAAAATTCTGACCTTGGATTCGGATTCTACGCAGAAAATTACATCGGAAATAACCCTCAGTTGGCCAACAAAAATGGCAATCCATTTTTTGCAGATCTGTGTTATTATTGAGATTCTGTTCTGCTGACACCTGTTTACGGAATTTCGACTCTACTTTCATTCTTCATCAGAGGAGCAGGTACAGCTTCAACAGTAAATGGAAGTATCGATACGGAAAATTACGAACCGTTTGTTATTATTACGAAACATGCCACTGCATAAAACTTCCGTCACTTGTCTGTAAAATTGCGGCAGAAATTTGACAGCCCAGGTATTCAAATTTAATATCCAGGCATTGAAACTCAAAAAAATATGAAATATATTGAGATATTAAGCTTTAGCATCTGGATATTAAATTTAAATATCTAAATGAGCTGTGGGAAAGTAGGAGCCGTTTAAATAACATTTAGAGGTTTCCTATTGACATTGAAATATTAGATAAGAATAAAGAAGAGTTGAAAAATTTTCTTCATGGTATGGAGCTTAAAATTTATCGACTTTCCAAGCTTAATTGGGCATGTTTTGGTTTAGATGACTATAATTTAAAATATATTACACTTTTTTACAATAATAATGATAATGCAAAATAGTTTTAAACTCTACCAAAATAATTTTAAACTTTCACCAAATGCCTCTACGTCCCAGCTTTACACAAAATTTGCGAAATCTTTCCCCAATCAATTTTCCCCGTGTTATACCTTAATATCTATAGATCGCCGTCCATAGTTTCAAAGTATTATAGTATCCAGTTTTCTCCGTGTATATGCAAATATCGCAAGCTTTCGATATACTACTATTCGAGGTTTAGTTCCTTTTTGACTGATAACGGATAGAAGCCTGTTTCTATGAAGGGATAATGAAATTTCGACTTGCATGTTATAGTACGTCACATAAATTTTGAAGTCTCAGAACTGTTTGAAACTCTATTGAGATCTAAACTAAGGTGGATGGGGAACCGCAATCGATCTTCTCTTCTGTATAGGAAACTGAAAAGGCCTCTGTGGGTCCTATCTAAACTGGAAGCAGTTTACATTGGACTTAGAACTAAAATGTTCAATGCAATTAATTGCAAAATTCGAATCAAATCTTAAGCAATTTTATTCAGGAATTATTTTAATTTGCTCAAATTATATTGTAAAGTATTCGTTTTGGGCTTTGGTAGGATTTCAGTTATAGGAGAGAGGAGGGCAAGTTGGCGCACCCTTATTTACAAAAAACTAAAATAGTTAGGCGCACGGAAATAGTTCTATCTACTAAGTTCTTGCATACTGACTGACTTTTGGTAACTTTTGGTTAATTTCAGAGCAACTTAATTCATTCTATGAATTAATCACATTTTACATTAACCTGACTAATTCAACACTTTGATAATATTTTCATCTTTAAGCTCATGATTAGGAAAAAGATTTTCGTAAAATAAATTAGCCTTTTATGCGAAAAGCATTTAATTAATGAGCAATCCGCGGTCTCGGGTGATTTGGCACAGACGCTAAATCGCATCCGTTTTTGTATAAAACAGTAGAAAAACGCAGTGCAAATTGACTTGAAATTAAAGTAACTTCTTACAAGTGAGCTATGTAATTTAAATTTATGTTATGTAATTCAATTAATTATTAATAAATTGCAATATCAGACGATAATAGTGGCGGGCCAAATTACTGGAAAAGGAGACGGGTAACTTATAACGCGCAGTACTTTAGAAAAACTAACATTAACCTATTTTATGTATTTTTTATTGAAAAATCTCCTTTTAATTACAATGACCAAGATCTCTAGCTACCTAAAGCACATAGCTTTTCATTATTTAGGGTTGTATAAATATTTTAAAATCCACTTTTTCTTTTAGGTGCGCCAACGTGACTCCACTATTAACATTTTCGAAGAAGAAATTTACATGCGCATTCAATTTAATGTTTTAATTTCAGAAAGGTAACCTATAATCCCCTTGTGTGCTACAAAGTGTATTATATGATTTAAAATTGAAATTAGTATAGTGATCCCACAGGGGGTGTTGTTAACCACAGATAGAATTTTCTTGGGCTAAACCTCAACATGATTAATCGGATTTCAGGCTTATGTACTTATCAGGGTGAATTTTAACTCGAGGTGAAGAATTAAAACTGCCAACACCGGTTAGCCAAACAATGAAGGATCTAAATGTTTAACTAGCTTAGGTAGTTAAAGCGATCAACAGCTTAACTGATAAAGTGGTCAATTGGTTAGGCTTCTCAAGCATCCAAACTCAAATAGATTCTAAAACTCTTAAAAATTGGTAGGAAAAATAAATGTGTACGCTGAAATATTCTAGAATTTATCTTGACCTGCTCTGTTATTAAAAACTTTTGTGCTTACTTCTTCATGTTCTTAATTAGTAGAACTTAATTGCAACAAGTGTGTGATGTTTATTTATTTATTATTTTGGCGAATGATTGTAAAAAATGTGAAATGTCGTGATGATAGAATTGAACCTTTTACCGGAAATTGTGGCTTGTCACTATATGGTTTATGCGCTCCACGTTTAAATAATCTCACTTCGTGTTAACCCAGGGTTGATTTTCTGCATTTCCGCTTCCTTTGCCCTCAGTTTTAAATCAATTAACAATGTCACGTGGCACACCGCTTACCCTGATGTTTGACCCAAAAAGGGCTGAATAGGCGAATTTCCCTTAAATGTTTCCAGAATCTGTACATGAATATTTGACAAAAGATTCTTGCTCAAGAGAATTTATTCGATAATATATCTAAAATCTTTTCTGTAATTTTTAAATTAATGAAGTTTAAAAGAAAGTTCTATGCACAACATAAGAAGTTCTTAAATCAATTTGTTTATATTTCGATAATGGTTTTAAAACCAATGATTATTTATATTGGTTTTAGTTCGAGATGCTAAAATCATTTTAAAATTTACTTTTTAAGTATTAAATTATGTGACAAATTCTTTTCTCGTGTCTTATCAAAAAATGTTTTTTTTTTTTCATTTTCCTTTTTCTTTCGATTTAAGTTTTTGCATCTGAAGAATTGTAAAGTGGTCAATGCTCCGGATATTACATGGCGTTACCAACCAATGTAACGGTCCTCCCACAACTTCCGTGACACTCCGTTTTATGGTTGCAAAGATCACTCAGGTGTGATCATAAGGGAGAACGAGTCTCCTGTGGTCGTAAAGCTCAAAGATTGGTGTTCAAAAAGGTTGATAATATTCAAAGTTTCAGATACGTTATTGCATTTTAGTCTTTAAAAAATTATAACATTTGACACTTAAATTTCCCTCCAGTAAAGAATTTAAGCATATCTACTTTATTAGAAAATCGATATGAACTGCTTTTTAGATCCTTTAAGGAACCTTCTTTAAAGTACCTGGAAAGTTCCAGAGTATTCGCAACTCAATCGATGTATAAAAGAAGATACGAGCTAATGGCATACTGTGTTTCATATATATATTATATAATATATTATATTATATTCAATATACGACCGTCCTCGTCTTTCTTGGAAGCACATGCTGAAGAAAGACGAGGACGGTCGCATGAAAAAAGGCACCACGCTGGTTAAAACTGTCTTCAAATATCGCAATTTGCACGTAGAGAAAAAGAAGCACATACTTCTTCAAATTGTAAATAATTACAAATAGTTCAACTAACTTCCTCTAATTTAAATCCCTTCATTATCTTCATTAGAACTGAAGATAGTACAGTCGTATATTTATGTACAAAAAATAAACAATTTGTTATATTCTGCAAATTTTTCAACGGCAATTTGTTTAGAAATGTTTAAGGTACCACCATGAATTTTTCAGATTTTTCCTATTATTTTTTCAATAAAAAACTAAGTTCCAAAATTCACTGTCTTTAAAAGCTGTCAAATTTCCCTACTTTTAAACAGATTTTCGGGTCTGTAAGCTATACATTTTTTTTGGCATATTCGTTTCAGGCTCATTAACGTACAACATTTTGGCCTTTAAAATGATCCTTCATTCATTGAGCTACCATTTTTTCTTCACTTACCTTTTTAACGTCAAAGCCAGAGGACTCGAATTTTCTCGCCGATAGTAGGAACGTTCGTGAACTCCTAAATTTTCAGAATTACAAAAAGTTTTCCAGTAATCAATTTTTTCGTATTTCCAAAAGTTTAGGACTACACAAACGTTCCCTAATGCCCATAATTGTATTCCCCCAATTTTCATCTCGGTACCTCAATTCGTGTGAACGTAAATTGTTACGAAAAAAACGTCGTTAAGGTAGGAATAAGGTAAGTATGCCATGGCCTTAATAACTGAGTAATCTTAAGTTTGAAGTGTTCAGAAATAAATAATTTAAAATTTAAACCGTAATATTCAAATATATTTGGTTTGAAATTTATATACTTTCCATATGAAAACCTCAGGAATGTCCGATCTATTTTAAATTGAATATTTTTAAACACTGACAATTCTTTAGTTTTGAATTTCAATCGTTGAAAGTTGTACAATGTCAAAATAGAACCCCTAATAGTTTAAGGATTTGAGATTGAAAACATAAAAAATTTAACAATTTTGAACTAAATAAGTTTGAAATAGAATAATATTTAAATGTGAATGGCTTCAAAAATAAAAAATTATATATTAAAACATTCATATTTCATTAGTAACACAAATTTCAAGTTGAAATGTTCTCTGTTTTGAAAATGGTTCAAATTAGAAATCCTTCCTAATTAATAAAAACGAAAATTTTCGACATTGCAAGAACTTTAATTTACAAAAAAAAAAACAACTAGAACCTACAAACTTCTCCAAATTGAAAACATAGGGTCATAGTAAGCGCATTAGGCTTTAATTTCAGCCTTATTAAAAACCTTTGGAATTTCCGGTTTGTTTAATACAAGGTTTCAGAAACATCCAAAAAATGTTGTTTTTTTTCTTCACTTTCTAACCTGTTTTTCTGAAAAAATGCGAAAAGATGGAAGATTTTCGCCTCCAGGTTCGTATTCTACGGAAAAAAACATATTGAAATATCCCATCAATTAATGATATAAACAAAATCTTGTTACCTAATGTAATGGAGGTTGAGAAGTTAAACATTATTAGAAGAAATATTCTAGACATATTATGCTTTCATTTAAAAATAATTAAGTTACATGGATGACGGTGAAGTTGGATCCTAATTTACTTTTAAGTAATTCAAAGTTTGTTGAAATTTCTAGAATTTAAAAATATTTAATAGAATGCCAAGTTATCAATATAATTGAAAATATGGAAATGTTAACTGGATAAATACTAATTATGTAGTTGGCCCCTCAATCGTATTCTTTCATTTTTTATTTATTTTTGTGTTCCTTATAAATTAAAAAAAAACGTGTTTAGTTATTAGTTTATTATTTCATGTATTTGTCTATACGTATAGCGTTATATCTAATTTTCTTCATTAATAAACAAAAATATTACAATTTGGAGTTCTTTCTGCTAGACTTTTACGCTCTGTATGCCTAAGGAAATACATTTTTCGAAATTTCATGCGACTAATGCTACTTGTTCGACTCTTTTAAAAACATTATATTCAATCCAAGGCCTGTGTGACTTCTATATAAGTTTAATATTAAAAAAAATGTATGCCACTATTTTGTTACTATTTTTAAAAATTAGTGCTACTATTTGCACTATTATTTTTAATCTGCGAATGCTCTGAAGTAAGTCCGAGGCCTGCGATTACGTTTCTCGGGTAATTTATTCACTTTTTGATCAGATATTGTATCAATTTTTGATAATGTTATTATTGAATACTTAAAAAATAAGAATTCTATACTTTTTTCTGATGAAAATAAAGCTCATTTAATGTCGTTTCTTGGGGATTTACTTATTTGAAAACGAAAAATTCACGCGTATCTTGATGTAAACAGGAGAATCATGAAAGGAAAACAGCACGTCACTACTTGCATAATGGGGACACGAGTTTGAGATGCATTACTCGGTATATACTATATACAACCCATTTGCTGTTTGCAATGCTTCCAGCCCTGCATTTTCCTATCCTGTGTCACTTAAACCCTTAAGGGCATGTAATATTACTTACCATATGAGTCATATCAGTTTCACCAGGTTTTTGTGCACAATAACAAATATTTTTCTCAGCAATTTTGGGAAATGGTAATGAACAATGAACATGCCAACAAATAACATCCGGGCACTCTTCTTTTAAAAAAATTTAAAATAAAGGTAATTCCTATTTTCATGGTTAATAAAAAATTCATTATTATTGATTATTAGTCTTGAAGTGTATAATCTATAACAGAAAATTAATCATTAATAGTCTTATAATAATGCATATTATAATATAGAAGTAAAAAAAAAAATTAATTTGTAAACTTTAGAATTTAAACTTAAAAGTAATATGATTTCAAATATCTTTTTAAGATACTGGATCCAAAAAAGCCTTCTAAATTTAAAATGTTATAATTTGAAAGTCCTCGAATTTGAAATTATCATTTAAAAATCTGTAATTGAAAACTGTTCTAAAACGCTTTGTCTTGAATCGTATTGTGTCTTTGACGAGAGATAATTTCTTGTCGCGACTCAATGTTCAATATTCATCGATAATGAGATTTATTTTATTAGCGGAGAATTAATTTTCCGAGCGAGAACAATGTTATGATTGACGCTTCTTGCATAATTCCATCGATCGAAAATCTTGAACTTTTATTTTTGAGAAAACAATTTGCTTTCAAGGGCATAATCGTATAAAGCTTCGCCTAATTCAGGCTCGTGACAGTGTATCGATGATCAATATTCTGCGAGAGAACTACACGCTGTTGCGCATTTACCGCTAATGTACTTTTAAGGCGAGGGACCAGGTAGATTTTCAGGTTCAACAAATACTGTCGTTACGCACAACCGACCTTGCAAAAGAAGACAAATTTTCCTTGCATCTAAAACCGGGAATATATGCATTTTCATCTACAGGGTAAAAGATGAACATCTCTTTCAGAGCTTCGCTTTTCAAAGACATATTTGCGGAGTAAAAACTTCAGATTAATCACTTCAGGCTGACAGAAAATACGAAAGGAATTTTTTTTACCAATTCAGAGTCAAAAAGTCTAACTAAATCGAGTTAAAGAAAATGTGGCCTCATAGAACTTCTGCCAACGTCTGCCAAGAAACTTTATTAATTTCAGAATTTTCTATCGATAAAAAGTAAATCATTAGTGCTGACTTTTCATTTTAATAATGTTTATGACTTAGAAAAATCCTCCAACACATTCATAAGTTTTTTGATTAAATAACTTGGTTTTTAGTAGTGATGCATATCGAGCCGCGAAATTCTCGTTATCGTTCGAAATCGCTCGAAATTTTACAAACTTTCCGAGCCGAGATTTTTTAACCTTTTTTTGTTTTTGTTCGTATCGTATCATCTGAAAATCCGATCAATATGCTCGTTAAATTCAGTTTGCAAAAAGCAAAAAATCCGCGAAAGAAAACGAGGAATCAGATGTCGAACTGATATAGGAAGGTTTAACAAATAAAATATTTTTGATGAAAAATAAATTATATAAATCTATGTTATTCAAGTTTTTCTAACTATATTTTTTCAATTGATTAAAAAACTGTTGTTGATAGTATTTTTAAATATTTATGACATTATGTTTTATATAGTAGAATTTTCGGTCATTCTAATATCCATCATTTTAAACATTTAATTCAGATATTCTTATTAATGCTACCTTTGTTATGTAAAAAAGTTGTAATACAATATAATAAAAAAGCAATATATTGAACTATGAACTAGCCTCAAAACTCGAACTATTAGGTTAGAAATGTGTATTTTGATTGTAACTTCTTATTCAGCGACCAAAAGAAAAACCCCGAGAATCGACTTTCATAAACATCTGCAATTTTATTGAATTAAAAAAAAATTGTGCGGCATATTCAATTCACTATTTTGATTTTTTTAATTTTCAACCTAAATTAATATTCACCAACACAACAAACTTCTACAATTGACTTGCATGAAAATCATCCTGGCTTGAGCTGGTTTGCAAGCTGGAATTAGATTAAAAAGTTTGAGTTCCCGAGCCGGCTTAAAAAGTTTTCGCTAAAAAATGTTCTTTGAAATCTTTTGGTTTGTTAAATGAGTTAATTTAATTTTGAATTCAAAAAGGTTTTAAATAATTTATGTATCACATATGTATGCATAATTTTAGAAACTGTTTGCTTGGTTCGATCGTCTTAGCGAGATGATCGTCTCATGAGATGATTCGAACGTTTTGAAAAGACGATCACTTTTCTCCTACTCTCTGGACTCTCTGATCGATCGCTCGATATGCATCACTGGTTTTTAGAATAGAAATCTTCGATTTATATGGTTCTTCCAGGTTAGGCTCATAAGATACAATTTTTATTAAAATGTGTTCAAAAGTGTTCTAAAAAAAATCCTTTTGAAAAATTCTCGATATTTTGCAAAATGACGCGGAGTTAGTACAAGTTTAACATATTTTAAGGACATATTTCAATCTGGAAGTTGAAAATGGTTTATATTTGATATTTCTCGAATTCATAAATATCCTATGAAATAATATTGTTTTTCAGACATTTTAATTTGAAATCATTATAGATTTAAAAGCATTCACTCTTTTAAAATGGGTATGTCCTCCAATTTGAAATCGGTATAATTTATGAGACTTCCAGCTTAGGTCAAAAACTTTAAACATCTAAAGTGTGAAAATATCCCATTTCAAAGGTTTATAATTTAAAGATCATATTTTCAACTTTTTACATCACAAATCTAAAAAATATCACTTGAATTTCGAAGAATATTGAATATAATGTAACAAAGTTCAAGTTCCAAGACTTAAAGGTTTGAATAACATTTTTCGAATTTAATTGCATACTCTCTCAAACATTTTTATATTTGGGTGAAATCGAGGTTAAGAATAGTATTTTTCATTACCATTGAATTTCTACTTGAAACGAATTGCAGGTTGGAAATCTTGGATCCCTCGAGCTCGCTTGAGTTTCGCAGAGAATATATGAGAAAAGGTCTTTACTGAGCATAAAGTCCAAAAATTGTAATTAAAGTCGCGTCAGATAAAACGAGTTTATAAAGAACTTCTCAGAAATAAAATTGTAATCAATTAAATTACGAGTTTTTTCATGAAAGATTCTGAAATAAAACTGCACATGATAGGATAAATGGCAACAGTGCCTCAATTACAATGATTGATTCGACTTTTAATCCTGAGTTCTCATAAGAAAATTATCTTACCTGCTTAAAATTCCTGCAGAAGTTAAATCACTTTTGTTCAAATTACCCAGAATAAAAAACGTTATTTTTATTTTGCAGAGTGTCTTCTTACTTCTAATTACGATTTGGGTATTTTTCGCACTTTATCGTGGATAATTTCATCACTTGAAACTTTTTTATTAGGAGTGAATTACAAGAGAGACCGGTTGCAGTGGAAATGAGATCGTGGAACCGTAAACAGAAAAACTGAAGTACGAGTGAGGCGAGCGTTTTGAAACTTCGAGTAGTTCGAAGAAAATCAAACTTAATGTTACTTCTAGAGGAGACTTCAATTATTGTAAAATTACTTTCGCACCATGTAAGCGACGGACTCTCGACGAGTTTGTAAGTTCGTTCCATTATCACCCTCGCAGCTGCCAATAAACGGACTTTATCGACTGTTGGCTTCTTAGTTCAAAATCGATAAAAAAAACCTTTTTCGATATCTCTCGCAGTTGTGACATGTGTGTTCGAAGCATTTCGCTTCCTATATAAATCATTAGTGTATGGATTGATTCAATATATTTTACTCAGGTGACTATATCAACGTAAGGTTGACATATTTTGCTGGAAAAGTTTCGCCTAAAAATATTTGCAAAGCGCTCTAGAGTAATAATTATTCTTTTCAACCTCTAAAAAATAAAACTTCCATTATATAAGAGTGGAAATAGAGGTGTATAATTCACGACTTAAGTAGAGGCTCTAATTCTATTCATTTTATTAAAAAAATTATGTGACAATGTGGCACTGAGTTTTGTTTTGTGGTGGGAGAAGATTCATTGGCTTGGCAAGCGGAAATTCGTTGTAGACCGGAAATATACGAAAGGGAGACTCGATTAATTAAAATTTAAACTTTTCTGAATGCCGTGCACGCGAAGGAAACGAGCCGATCAAAAGCAATGGCAATACCACGAGGTTTTATTCAATCTAATTGTAAAATACAGTCACGCATTTAAAACTGAAATTAACAGGATTACAGTTAACAGTCAAAAGTAAGGAAGAAGCGTTTGCAAAAGTTTTGTCATATAATTATTATATAAACATTGCAGCTTGAAATTTTAATTTATTTGAGTCAAAATTAAACTTTCGAAATTTGACAGGTATGTGGGTCATTCCATTTTATTTCGCTAAAGTCGTTTGCGAATTAATCTTTAAAAATGTTGATGCTCAACTATAATAAAATTCAATGTTTTTCTAACTTATTTATAGCACAAGTTTATCAAATTACTTTATTTTTATTTAGAAATTTGAATTTTCAAAGTAAAATAATAGACGAAAATTGTATTTTCAAAATAACTAAAACATAACCATTTTTAGACGCGTTCGAAGTGTTACTAAAAGCACAGTGCACTTTTTAGAATTTGAGCCCTTTTTAAATTTTTGATACTGAAATATCTGCCTAAAAATTTCACGTTTGTCCCGATCCTTTTTCTATTTTTGTAGAAAAAGGCTCGGGACCAATGCAAAGTTTTTAGGGGGATAAAATAAAGACCTGACTTACATAAATGTAAATGGGGGATTTTTTATTTTTTATTCCTACAAATTATTCATCCGCAAAAATGGACACAACCTCCAAAGTGACGAATTTTAAAGTGTTGAAAAATGGTTATGTTTTATAGTCATTTTTAAAATACAGTTTTCTCCGATTATTTCATATGGAAGTTACTAATGGTAATGTTATATAAGAGTTTTTTAAAGACTGCTGAATTCATCTTATTTGACTTAATTAAATTTTACATAATAGAATTTGAGTTTTTCTCTATTCTATAATACACATAAATGTGACATTTTTCTGCACATTTGCATTTTCAAAATCGACTTCAGCTCAACCAAATGGAATGACCAGTGTACTTCAGATATTTTTTTAGTCATTGGTACTGTAACGAGATTCTTTTCCGCTGAAATATCTGGATTTAAGACTGAATAAAAATCCAAGGTTAGCAGGAACTGGCAAGAAATTACCTTGAAGGCAGAGGATTTAAAAATTAAATTCCACGTTGATAGGGCATTTGTGAGAGTTCCTGTTTGTGAAATAATAACCTACCCCAGCTCCGGAAATGTTGTCTATAAAACACTGTTTGAGTTCCCGAGATTTTGTGTAATGTCGAGGGATTGCATATTTTTATATTTACGCTTTCCTTGATACCATAGCATAGCGCAAACAGAATTTAAGATGGAAACAAACCGTAGCATTTCATTTCATCTGTTCTAAAATCAGACAAATGTAGAGATTCTAGAATGAATAAAAAGAAAAATGGAAAAATGTTAACAGCTTGACCTAAATATTGTACTAATGCATACTATATACGAGTAGTATATACAGATCCTGGACAGATTCCCAGCAATTCTCTGTGGATTGGGTTGTCCATCGCTAGGCGACGGCAACGGTCGATGGTGTAACAATTTTCACGATCCAAAGAGCATTGTTTCAACTTTAATTGCTATAAATCCTTTATTGGAGATATTGATTGCAGATAAAAAAAAGAAAAATTATATGTATTTCTTTTGCGGTTGATGTTTAAATAAGGGTGGAAAATAGTAATATTTCTTTTATGCAATTTTAAACAATGGAAGAGAAACCCTCTTGCTGTAAAAAGTGACTTTTATATGAAAGTAACTACTTCCTTTGAAAAATACAAATTGAACAAAAGTGACAAAATCCAACGTCCAATAAATGGAAATGCAGGAAAAAAAATTTCCCCTCTGAATCACTCATTTCTCTCTCATGGGAATGATGATAGAAAAAAGAAGTCGGATACTAAAGTTACGTTTCTAACACAAATTTCAAGGAGAGTGGGGATTTATTATTTATTATTCAAATGTATTAAAGCATTTTAAACTCTGAATAAAGAATGCAATCTTTTGTAGGTAAATTTTTAAGAATGAACTGTACTTCCAATAGGTATGGAAATTTCCTAATGTACATACATTGAATTCCACATTTGCAGTCAAACTTGTAAAATTCGTTTACCACCATGAAAGAAATTTGGTGTCTAAATTTAATAATTCGAACAATTTCAAACTTGCAGGTTTCAAATTTTTAAAGTTTGATTCTAATTTCGCAGTTTTTAAATTTTGTGGTGTATATGTATAATTTTGTATGATGAAATATGTAGTGCATACTGACAATATTTTAAAATTAGAGTGTGCTTACCAGAAAATCCTGGAATTATCAGGGAATTTCTATGTACCTTTAAAAACCTGGAGAAATATCAGAAAATTTTGTATAGAGGTGACTAAATATTTGAAAATATTTGTTCTACACACGTTCACCGTATTTATTTTAACCTAGACGCGGCCTTATACGAAACATAATTTCTAACTAAAGCTTCTTGTCTAATAAAGTACATATATAAAAAGGATGATCAGAAAACAATATGCTTCTAAACATAAAATATTTCTGGCTCATTAGTATATTATCACATAATATATAGCAATAAAAATAATATAACACAAAATATATTAAAATAGATTCGAATCACATATTTGAATAATAATAATTCCAAAATAGTTAAAAAATGAAAATAATTCAAATTTACAAGCTGACAAATTTAAAAGAAGTACTTGAAAGTTGTTGTATTTGTAAAAAAATCAAAATTATAATAGGGAACAACATTTTGCTTTTCTTTTATTCATTTAATTGAGAAAAAGGTTCTCATCACACGAAGTTCAGTCAGATTTTATTTGCTTTGCATTTTTTAATAAGATACTTTAATTAAAGTATCATATTATCTTATCTCATATATCACAGAATTGATTAAATTGATGATTAATAACGAAGAAACAAATTACTCTTGCGAGCTCTCAACAATTTTGAAAAATCGTGGGGGAATATAAACAAGCTGTCTCACCATATAGGAAAGAAATATTTCCATTTAAATCTCTAAAAGGTACAAAAAAGGGATTTTCTTGATCCACCCTAATCGACAATATCACGCATGCTAGATAAACTTATAATTGGGCGTTTACGAGTGCTGAAGCGTTTCGAACGAAATAGCTATCAAACGAAATTGGCGAAACTGGGTCGAGAACGACAGCATGTACTTTTTACCTATGTATGGTTTTTTTCTCTTGTGGACACGTTGAGTCGCAATCATTGGGAAAAATCTCATTTTCATTGTTATGAAAAGAGCAATAACCGGCTGGGATATTACGCAAGATCAGGGTGCTCTGACATTTGCAAACATGCCTTGAGAATGTAACATCGTCTACTCGAGATGACAAACATTTACTTTAAAGATTGTGTTCTGCTTTTTCCACTTTACTCAGATATTTCTCGATCATCATCGATCGATCTGTGTGCATTTAATTTGGGGTTTCCCTCGCGATGAAAAATGTAAATCTTACATCATACATAAATCTGCACATTTCTGATCTTGCTGACCTTGAATCTTTGATGGTGACGACTGACAAGCGTGACCGAGATACAATCATCGATTTGTCATACGTCCGAGGGATTATCTAGACTCGTCGAAATCTAGAATTGTAATCAGTGTTCATTATGGAGTTACTGTCGTATCAGTGCTAAAATGCTCATAATTAATCTGCTTCAGCTACAAATGTTTTTATTTAGATTTATAATCCTTAAGTTCTAAAGAAGGAGAAATTTCAGTAAAAAATACAGGTTGTATACTAACCAGGAAAACCGGGAAATAGCCAAGAATTAAAATAAAAATTGGGAAAAGTCGTGTTGGAAAATGTAATATTTTGTATTAATTGTGATAACAAGACAATTAAATTTGAATTGATTGCAACATTGCGCGAATGACTTTTAGTGGCTGTTCTCAGTTTGTTTATCTATTTTACAAGATTTAAGCATTTTTCAGGAAAACTGAATTATTTCCAAAGATATTTAGAAGTTAGAAATTTTGAAAAGATTCGATGTAGATTGTTGAAGATTTTGAACAAAAAGTTTAGAAGCTTCTTAAGAATTCTGAAAGGCTTCAAGAGAATACAAAAATTTCCTTAAGATTTATGGGAAAATTTTTTATTATTTTTCATTACGAAAAATGAATTTTCAGAGAATATTTAAAAACGTTTCAATGGTTTGGCAGTTTATTTAGATTTTTTAAAAATTTGAATATTTTTTAATGATATTTAGAAGGTTTAGAAGTTTATTAAGAATTTAAAAAAAATTAGGAATAATTCGAATCATTTAAAAATATATCCAGAAGATTTAGAAGTTTTAAAAAGATTCAAAAATAATTAAAAATTTGAAAGTATTTACAAATTTTTTAAAACAAAATGTAAGTTTTTGTAGATTTCGAAAAAAGATGACAAAGCTTTTTGAGAATTTTGAACGGTTTTAAGAAAACAAAAAACTTTTCTTAAGGTTCCTGGGAAAATTATAAACGATTTTTTACTTGATAACATTAATTTGAAGATAATTAAAATTTTTTCTAAAAATGTCGAATAATTCGAGTCAGTTTTAAAGGAATTAAAAAATTCTCGTGGTAAAAATTTCATATTTTTGGTTAGAAATTAAATTCTTTGGTTGAAAGTTAATCTGAAAATGGATCTTCTTTAGTTAAAAATTCACGTACTTTGTTAAAAATTTGTGTTTAAAATTTTTTTTTAATTAATGTTCTTGGTTGATAATCCATTTTTTTGTAGGAAATTCGATCACTGATTGAATTATTTTTTTGATTTAATTTGTCATTTTTTAAGTTTTGAACAGATTCAAACATAATTTAAAACTTGTATAAGATTTTTAAATATTTAAATAAAACGTGGATTTTTGAAGATTTTGAACACAAAATTTAGATATAGTTTTCAATTTCTTCGGTATTTGCTATTAATTATTGATCAATTACACAGCCCGACAAAATTTGTACCCAAATACCGGCCCAGAGAACCCTGAAGGATTTTGATGTCCTAAAAATGAATCCGTTGTCCAAATTTTTCGTATACGTCAGGATTTCGAGATATCCCAACCCAAAAGTGAAGAAATGGCTTACGCCATCGTTTAGTATTCCTTTTACCTTTCATTTTCATTTTGGGCCAGCGCGAACCGATTCTTTTTCCTCGAAATATGGCACATTAACCATTTCAGTTTCACACTGAAAAACTAGCAAAGATCCGCCATCATGAATTTTGAAAATTTTAGCTCAAATTCAGATTTTACAAACTCAACCTTTTAGCAACAAACCCCTTTATCAATCAACTAACACAATTTTATTCGCTTTCTTCGCCTTCTTTGTTAGTTTTTCAGTGTGAAATGGAAATGGTTCATGTGCCATATTTCGAGAAAAAAAAATCGGTTCGGGATGATCCAAAATGGAATTGAAAGGTAAAAAGCAGGGGTATGTTACGCCAGCCATTCCAGCGTATAGGTAGTTATAGAATTTTTGCTTTCTTTGGGAAATTCCCTCCGTTGGACGTCGGTATTGTACTAGTATACGTGTTATTTTACGAGTTTAGGTATACATAATCACAGTTCAGAACATAAGTATAAAGATAAATTTAATATTTTTTAAATGTGAATATAATCGAAAAAGTTCATGAGTTTTGATATTTTATTTAAATTTAAACAAGATAATTTGACGAAAGGCATAATAATCGTGGCATGCCCTGGGTAAAAAGGAATACGAAACGATGGCCGTAAGCAGTTTTAAGAAAAAAAAATCGCTACTCGCCTTACATTGTTTCAAATATGGCTGAAAATGGGCATTTTTTCACATTTGGATTAGGATATCTCGAGTGATATCTCGAAATCCTGACGTATAGGAAAAATTAGGACTATGGATTCGTCTTTGGGTCCAAAAAAAGGTTAATTTTTGTCGGCCTGTGTTATTGAAGAGTTAGTACAAGAAACCACTATAGAAATTATTCATTTTAATACTAATTAAATTTTATATTAACTATGTTATAAACATATGTGTTTATAATTATACTGTCGTAATAAAATATTAAAAATAGTTTTTTTAATTACCCTTCAATAATTAATCATTAATTAATCGCTAATACCAAATACATTAAAAATTATATCTAAAAATTATTCAACTATTAGAATACCAAAAATAATTAAACAAAGATATATATATATATATATATATATATATATATAAAATTTTCAACTCGATGTGGCTATTCGTGTAAAAATAAGTTTACAAATAAAAAAAGTGTCGGTAAGGTAGGAAGCCGGTCACATGACCCACTTGTCACATGGCCTGAAATACCGCTGTATTTAATAGAATTCCATTGAATGTTGTTTTATTTCATTAAATTCCATTTATTTCAGGTTAATTCAATTCAACTTATGTTAGTCGAATTTTATTAAAATACATTCAATTCTATTGAATACTGTTGTATTTAATTGTTTTCCCTTGAATATGGCTGTATTTCATTCAATTCTTTAGAATTCTATTGCAATCCATATAATTCCTTTCAATTCATTCTGTTGAATTTGGTAGAGTTCGATTAATATAAATTAAAGGACATTAAATACCGTCGTATTCGATCGAATTCCATTGAATGCTGTTTTATTTAATTAAATTCCATTGAGTTCAGGTTAGTTCAATTCAACTTATGTTAATCGAATTTTATAAAAATACATTTAATTCTATTGATTACTGTTGTATTTCATTGAATTCCCTTGAATATTGTTGTATTTCAATGAATTCTCTTGAATTCTATTGGAATCCGTAGAATTCCTTTCTATTCATTCTGTTGAACTTGATAGAGTTTGATTAATATAGATTAAAGTACATTAAATACTGTTGTATTTCATCGAATTACATTAAATGCTGTTTTATTTCATTAAATTCCATTGACTTCAGGTTAATTCAATTCAACTTATGCTAGTCGAATTTGATCAAAATCCATTAAATTCTATTGAATACTGTTGTATTTCATTGGATTCCCTTGAATATTGTTGTATTTCATTTCATTCTTTAGAATTCTATTGCAATCCAAAGAATTCCTTTCATTTCATACTGCTGAATTTGGCAGAGTTTGAATAATATAAATTAAAGTTCATTAAATACCGCTGTATTTATTAGAATTCCATTGAATGCTGTTTTATCTCATTAAATTCCATTGACTTCAGGTTAGTTAAATTCAACTTATCTTAGTCGAATTTTTTGAAAATCCATTTAATTTTATTGAATACTGTTGTATTTTATTGGATTTCCTCGAATTTTGTTGTATTTTATTGAATACCCTTGAATTCTATTGGAATTCATAGAATTCCTTTCGATTCATTTTGTTGAATTTGGTAGAGTTTAATTAATATAAATTAATGTACATTAAATACCGCTGTATTTATTAGAGTTCCATTGAATGCTGTTTTATTTCATTAAATTCCACTGACTTCAAGTTAATTCAATTCAACGTATGTTAGTCGAATTTTATTAAAATACATTAAATTATATTGAATACTGTTGTATTTCATTGAATTTTGTTGAATATTGTTGTATTTAATTGAATTTCCTTGAATTCTGTCAGAATCTATAGAATTCCTTTCACTTCATTAAATTCCACTAATTTCCAATTCATTCTGTTGAACTTGGTAGAATTTGATTAATATAAAATAAAATACATTAAATACCCTTGTATTTAATCGGATTCCATTGAATGCTAGTTTGTTTCATTGAATCCCCTTGACTTCAGGTTAATTCAGTTCAACAATATGTTATGCGAGTTTTATAAAAAAGACATTAAATTCTATTGAATACTGTTGTATTTCATTGAATTCTCTTGAATATTGTTGTATTTCATTGAATTTCCTTGAATTCGATCAGAGTCCATAGAATTTCATTCAATTTCATTCAATTCTTATGAATTCCAATTCATTCGGTTGTACTTGGTAGAATTTGATTAATATAAATTAAAATACATTAAAGACCATTGTATTTAATCGAATTCCTTTGAATGCTGTTTTATTTGATTGAATCCCCTTGAATCCTATTGGATTCCATATGATTCGTTTCAGTTCATTCCATTTTCATTAAATTACATCGACGTTGGTTTAATTCAGTTTAGTTTAGTCGAATTTGAATAAAATCTAATATATTCCATTGTATACTGTTGTATTTCATTGAATCCTCTTGAATATTATTGTAATTCATTGAATTCCCTTGAATTTTATTGGGATCCGCAGGGTTCCTTTCAATTTCATTAAATTCCACTGATTTCCAATTATTTCTATTGAACATGGTAGAGTTTTAGCAATATTAATTAAAATACATCAAATACCGTTGTATTTGATCGAATTCCATTGAATGCTGTTTTATTTCATTAAAATTCATTGACTTCAGGTTAATTCATTTTAACTAATGTGCGTCGAATTTTATTAAAATCCATTATATTCTATTCAATACTGTTGTATTTCATTGAATTCTCTCGAATATTGTTGTATTTCATCGAATTCTCTTGAATTTCATCAGAGTCCATAGAATTTCATTCAATTTCATTAAATTCTTCTGAATTCCAATTTATTCGGTTGAACTTGGTAGAATTTGATTAATATAAATTAAAGTACATTAAATACCGTTGAATTTAATCGAATATCATTTAATGCTGTTCTATTTCATTGAATTCCATTGACTTCAGGTTCATTCAATTCAACTTATTTTAGACGAATTTCATAAAAATCCCTTAAATTCTATTGAATACTGTTGTATTTTATTGAATTCTATTGAATATTGTTGTATTTCATTGAATTTCCTTGAATTCTATCAGAGTCCATAGAATTTCTTTTAATTTCACTAAATTCCACTGACTTCCACTTCAGTCGGTTGAACTTGGTAGAGTTTGATTAATATAAATTAAAGTACATTAAATACCGTTGTATTTAATCGAATCCCATTGAATGCTGTTTTATTTCATTAAATTCCATTGACTTAAAGTTAATTCAATTAAATTTATGTTAATAGATTTTATTAAAATATATTAAATTCTATTGAATATTGTTGTATTTCATTGAATTCTCTTAAATATTGTTGTATTTAATTGAATTCCCTGGAATCATATCAGAGTCCATAGAATTCCTTTCAATTTCATTAAATTTCAGTGACTTCCAATTCACTCGGTTGAACTTGGTGAAGTTTGATTAATATAAATTAAAAAAACATTAAATACTGTTGTATTTAGTTGAATTCCATTGAATTCTGTTTTATTTAATTAAATCCCCTTGAATTCTATTGGATTCCATATAATTCGTCTTAGTTCATTCCAATTTCATAAAATTCCATCGACTTCCAAGTAATTCTGTTCAACTTAGTTGAATTTGATTGAAATCCATTAAATTTCTATGCATACTGTTATATTTAATTGAATTCCATTGTATAATGTCGTATTTCATCAGATTCCTTTAAATTATTTGTTTCCATAGAATTCCTATTAATTTCTTCCAATTTGATCAAATTCCATTAACTTCTAAATAATTATATTCAAATTAGTCGAATTTGATTGAAATATATAAAAGTCCATGGAATACGGTTGTATTTCAGTCAGTTCCTTTGAATCATATTGGTTTTCATAGAATTTCTTCCAGTTCCTTCCAACTTCATTAAATTCAATTAACTACCAATTAATTATGTCGAACTTAGTGGAATTAGATTAATATAAATTAAATTCGATTGAATTCCGTTCTGTTTTAATGAATTCCATTGTATAATTTATTTCATAGCATTCCATATAATTTCTACCAAGTCCTTCCGATTTCATTAAATTCCATCGACTTCCAGTTAGTTCAGTGCAAATTATTCGAATTTGATTGAAATCCATTACTCTATTGTATATTGTTATATTTTATTAAATTCCACTGTATACTGTTTTATTTCAATAAATTCCTTTAAATTATATTAGTTACATAGAATTCCTATCAATTCCTTCTAATTTTATCTATTTCCATCGAGTTCTAAATAATTCTATTCAAATTAGTCGAGTTTGATTCAAATCCATGAAATTCCATTGAATACGGTTGTACTTCATTCAGTTCCTTTGAATTATATTGGTTTCCATAGATGTTCTTCAAATTCCTTATGATTCAATCAAATTCCATCGACTTGCAAATAATTCTGTTCAACTAGGTCGAATTTGATTGAAATCCATTAAATTTCATTGTACACTGTTGTATTTCATTGAATTTCTTTGAATTATATTGTAATCCACAGATTTACTATCAATTCCTTCCATTTTTATTCAATTCCATCGATTTCAAATTAATTCTATTTATTTAGTCGAATTTGATTAAAATCCATTGAATTCCATTAAATACTGTTCTATTTCATTGAATTCCCTTGAATTCTATTGGAATCCATGAAATTTCTTTCAATTTCATTAAATTCCATCGACTTCCAAATTCAACTGAGTCGAATTAACTTGAAATCCATTAAATTCCATTGTATACTGTTGTATTTCATTGAATTTCTTTGAATTCTATTATAATCCATAGAATTCTTCTCAATTTGATTAAAGGACAGTGACTTCTAATTAATTTTGTTGAACTTTAAATTCCATTGAATACTGTTGTATCTTATCGAATTATATTGAATACTGTTTTATTTGATTGCATTTTTTTTAATTCCATAGAATTCCATAGAATTCTTTACAGTACCTTCCAATTTCATTAAATTCCATTGAGATTCAATTAATTATGTTGACCTTAGTGGAATTTGATTAATATGAAATTAATTCCATTGAATTCCGTTGTATTTCATTGAATTCCTTCAAATTATATTTGATTCAATAGAATTCCTATCAATTCCTTCAAATTTTATTAAGTTCTATCGACTTCTATTTCATTCTGTCTAACTTAGTCGAATTTGATTAAAGCTCATTAAATTCCATTGAATACTATTCTATTTCATGGAATTCCGTTAAGTTCTATTGAATTTCATAGAACTCTTATCAATTCCTCTCAATTTCATTGAATTTCATTGATTTCAAACTAATTCGGTCAAAATAAATGAAATTTGATTATTATAAATAAAATTCCATTGAATTCCGTTGTTTTTAATTAGATTTCATTGTATAATATTGTATTTCATTGGATTCCTTTGAATTCCTTTGAATTCCATTGGATTCGTCAGAATTCTCTTTAATCCCACTCAATTTCATTGAATTTCATCGATCTAAAATTAATTGTATTGAACTTAGTGGAATTTGAATAATATAAATTATGTTTCATTGAATACCGTTGTATTCAATTCATATACATTAAATACTGTTGTATTTCATGGAATTTCCTTCAGTTCCTTATAATTTTATTAAATTTAATCGACTTCAAATTAAATCTTTTGAACTTAGTCGAATTTGATTGAAATCCATTACATTCCATTGAATACTGTTGTATTTTACAAATTCCATTGAATTATGTTGTATTTCGTAGTTTTCTTGAAATATATGGAATTTCATAGAATTTCCTTCAATTCCTTTTAATTTCATTATATTTTCAAAATTCTGTTCAGTTATGAAGCGCTTTCTGTAGGAGGTTGATGTCATCGTTGACAGAGTGAGAGGGGCTAAATTAGGTGGGATAAAAGTAGGCGGAGTTTTATATGGGCGGGGTTAAAGTAGGGGGAGTTTTATATGGGCGGGGTTAAAGTAGGAGGAGTTTTATATGGGCGGGGTTAAAGTAGGAGGAATTTTATATGGGCGGGGTTAAAAAAGAGGAGTTGTATATGGGCGGGGGTTAAATTGGAGGAGTTTTGTATGAGCGGGGTTTAGATAGGAGGTGTTTTATATAGGTGTGGTCAATGCAGAAGAAGTTTTATATGGGCGGGGTTAAAGTAGGAGGAGTTTTATATGGGCGGGGTTAAAGCAGGAGAAGTTTTATATGGGCGGGGTTAAAGTAGGAGGAGTTTTGTATGAGCGGGGTTAAATTAGGAGGATTTTTGTATGGGCGGGGTTTAGATAGGAGGTGTTTTATATGGGGGTGTTAAAGTAGGAGGAGTTTTGTATGAGCGGTGTTAAATTAGAAGGATTTTTAGATGGGCGCAGATAAAGTAGGAGGAGTTTCATATGGGAGAGGATAAAGTAGGAGGGGCCAAAACACAATGAGTTTAAGTAGGAGGGGCTAAGTTAGAAGGGGATGCAGTAACAAGGGGTTGATATAGTAGACGAGGATTTTCATAGGCGGTTATAGAGTAGGAGGGAATAGAGTAGGTGGGGTATTCTGTTTGAGGGGATATAGAAGGAGGATGGAGGAAGGAGGATGCGTTCGGTGTAAGCGGAGATTGTGAAGAAAGGCTAAAGTGGATTCAACTTTCTGTAGTAGGGGCTTAAGTAGAATGAGTTGATATAGGCGGGGCTAGAGAGGGAGTTAATATCAGCGAGGCTTTAGTAGGCGAGGCTTCTGGTAGGCGGAGACATACAAGGAGGAGATCAAATTGGAGGAGGTAAGTATCATCGGGGTAGGAATAATCGAAAACAGAGGAAGAGGAGCTAAAGTAGGCGGGTTTAAAGTAGGAGGTGTTTGACGTGGGTGTGGCTATAGTAGGAGAGGCTGAAGTAGGTTGGGTTACAGTAGGATGGAGTTGATGTAGTAGACGGTGCTTTCTCTAGGCGGATATGAAATACGAGGGAATACAGTAGGCGTGGATGTGGGCGGGAATATAGTAGAAGGGACTTGCTGTAGGCGGGGCCTAGTATAGGCGTAATTCAATTTTCAGGCCAAAATAGACGGACTGCAGCGATCTGAACTTTGAAATTTTTTTCCCTATTGCCGATAAATGTATTATTCACCAGCCTTAAATGAAATGTAATATTTTTCGGGAAAACGTGGAGGATTAAGCAGCAGGGGGTGGATACAGCAGATGACGATTTTCGGAGGCAGTGGTAGAGTAAGATAGAGTAGGCGGGTGAAGAAAGGTTAAAGTGGATTTTACTTTGTGTAGGAGGGGCTTAAGTAGGAGAGAGTTGATATAGGTGGAGCTAGAGAGGAGGAGCTAAAGTAGGCGGGTTTTGAAGTAGGAGGAGGTTAATGTGGGCGTGGCTGGAGCAAGAGAGGCCAAAGTAGGATAGGTTTTAGTAAGAGGGGGTTGATATACTAGAGGATGCTTTCTATAGGCGGAGAGATAGAACGGGAAAATACAGTAGGTGTGACTTGCTGTCGGCGTGGATTGACATGGGCGTGGCTTGATGTAGGCGAGGCCTAATATAGGCGTGATTAAACCAACTTTTGGGCCAAAATAGACGGAGTTTAACCATCTAAACTTTAAATTTTCTTTTTCTATCCCAGATGAATGTATTATTCACCAGCCTCAAAAGAAATGTAATATTTTTCAGGAAAGAAGTGGGGTTTAAGTAGGAGGGAGTGGATATAGTAGACGAGGATTATCGGAGGTGGTTGTAGAGTAAGACAGAGTAGGTGGGGTTTTCAGTGAGTGGGGGTAAGGAACGAGGAAGAAGGATGTGTTTTGTGTAAACAGAGGTAGTGAAAAAAGGCTAAAGTGGAGTTTGCTTTCTGCAGGATGGGCTTAAGTAGGGGCGAGTTGACATAGGCGGAGCTAGAGATGGAGTTCATATCAGCGGAGCTTAAGTAGGCGAGGTTTCTGGTAGGCGGAGATATACAAGGAGGAGATCAAATAGGAGGAGGTAGGTATCATCGGAGACAGAGCAAGAGGAGCTGAAGTAGGCGGGTTTAAAGTAGGAGGTGGTTGATGTGGGCGTGGCTTGACATGGGCGTGGATTGATGTGGGCGTGGCTTGATGTGAGCGGGGATATAGTAGAAGGGGCTTGCTGTAGGCGGTGCCTAATATAGGCGTGATTAAACCAACTTTTGGGCCAAAATAAACGGAGCTTAATCATCTAAACTTGAAATTTTTGTTTCTATCCGAGATAAATGTATTATTCACCAACCTAAAAAGGAATGTAATATTCTTCAGGAAAACATGGTAACTTTATGTGATCCCTCTCTCGTCTTATTTATTGGAAAGCGTCTCCGAACATGTCGTGCCTGCTGGCTTTTAGACCCTCGAGCTGTCGTTTCACATTCGTGGACTATCGATTGCACACACCGACTAGTGAATGATGACTTGGGTCGTATCCTTCTCATGTCACGATCACATGAGACTTTTGGGGTGAATTGAAATCCATTAACCCTCGTAAGACGTCTGCCTCTAAACTATTTTGACACGAAGGCACATAAGGGGGTTAAATCGAACAAATTCAAATTTAAATATGTTTGTTTTTGTTATTTGTGGATTTTTATAGGTGAATGTATCGAGGGGACTTCTTAGAAAGATGAGAAATAACCAGAGGGGCTAAAAATATATTTATTCAATTTATTTATGATTCGATGTCATGAGACAGCATAAAAAAGAAGCTGGTCGATTTTATCTTTGAAAAGAACTGTTGGGGTTCGGCATAAATAAAACTGACTTCTGGAATCATTCAAATTGATCCTAGATGACGTGAAAAGTTGCTTTTTCACATAGGGAAATAGTGTGATTTTTTACGAAAGTAGGATAATAAATTCTTTCAAATTAAATTAATTTATTGGTACCATATTGAATTTTGTATATTGAATTTTCAACAAATTATTTGATTTTTCAATCAAAAAGTTAATTTTAAAACAAATAGTTAAATTTTCTACCAAAATAATGGAATTTTGAACCTAAAAAGACGAATTTTAAACAAAGCAGTGGAATTTTAAAGTAAAAAAAAGTTTCATTTTAAACTAAGAACGATCAATTTTCAACAACAAAAAAATGAATTTTCTACCAAAATAAAAGAATTTTTTCCCCCAAAAGATGATTTTTTCAGATTCTATCCAATCATATTTGATTCTTTTCAATCCTATTCGATTTGATTAGACCCAATATAATTCTGTCCGTTTCTACCTGATTCTATCCGATCCTATTCGATTATATCAGATCCTACCTCGTCCTATCAAATCATATCTGATTCTATCCAATCCTGTCTGATTCCATCCGATTCTATTTATTTCTATCATATCATATCAGATTCTATGTGGGTCTATCCGATACCATCTGCTCTATCCACTCCTATTTGATTCCATTTGATTATATTTTATCCTAACTGCTTATATCCGATTCTATCAGATTCTATTCGATCCAATATAGGTCTATTCGATCCTATCTGATTCGATCTAATATTAGCCCATTCAATCCTATCCGATTCTATCCAATCCTAATCAATCATATTCGATTGTAGCCGATTAAATCTGATCCTATCTGATTCTATTCGATCCTATTTGATTCTATTGGATCATATTTAAGCCTATCTTATCCGATTCTATTTCTTCCTATCTGATCTTACCTCATCACATCTTATCCGATACTATCCGATACTTTTCGATTATATACGAACATATTTGATACTAGCTGGTTCTATCCGATTTTATCCAATCCGACTATTATACCTTCCTACTATCTCGTCCTGTTCAATCATATCTGATTCTATCGGATCCTATCTGATCCTGTCTGATTCTATCCGATTATATTTAAGTCTATCAGACCATATCAGATTCTATCTGGTTCTATATGATACTATCCGATCGTATCCACTCCTATTTGATTCTATTAGATTCTATTTGATCCTAACTGGTTCTCTCCATTTCTATTCAATCCTATCCGCTTCTATCAGATCCTATTCGATACAATACAGGTCTATTCGATCCTATCTGATTCGACCTAATATGAGCCTATTCAATCCTATCCGATTCTATCCAATCCTAATCAATCATATCCGATTCTAGTCGATTAAATCTAATTCTATCTGATTCTATTCGATCCTATTTGATTCTATTGGATCATATTTGATCATATTCGGGATCTATCCAAAACCGATCCCATCCTATCCGATTCTATTTCTTCCTATCTGATCTTACCTCATTACATCTTATCCGATACTATTCGACACTTTTCGATTATATACGAAATTATTTGATGCTAGCTGGTTCTATCCGATTTTATCCAATCCGATTATACCGGATCCTATCTCGTCCTATGCAATCATGTCTGATTCTATCCGATCCTATCTGATCCTATCTGATTCTATTCGATCCTATTTGATTCTATTGGATATCTGACCTTATCTGGGATCTATCCAAAATCGCTCCTATCCTATCTGATTCTATTTCTACCAATCTGATCTTACCTCATTAGATCTTATCCGATACTATTCGACAATTTTCGATTATATACGAACATATTTGATACTAGCTGACTCTGTCAGATTTTATCCAATCCGACGATTATACCTGCTTCTATCTTGTCCTAATCTATCATATCTGATTCTATCGGATCCTATCTGATCCTATCTGATTCTATTCGATCCTATTTGATTCTATTGGATCCTATCCGATCCAATACAGGTCTATTTGATCCTATCTGATTCGACCCAATATGGGCCTATTCAATCCTATCCGATTCTATCCAATCCTAATCAATCATATCCGATTCTAGCCGATCAAATCTGATCCTATCTGATTCTATTCGATCCTATTTGATTCTATGGGATCATATTTGATCCTATCCGGGATCTATCCAAAACCGATCCTATCCTATCCGATTATATTTCTTCCTATCTGATCTTACCTTATTACATCTTATCCGATACTATCCGATACTTTTCGATTATATATGAACATATTTGATACTAGCTGGTTCTATCCGATTTGATCTAATCCGATTATACCTGATCCTATCTCGTCCTGTGAAATCCTGTCTGATTCTATCCGATTCTATTTAATTCCATCATATAACAGATTCTATCTGCGTCTATCCGATACTATCCGATCGTATTCACTCCTATTTGATTCTATTCGATTATATTTGATTCTAACTGGTCCTATCCGATTTTATCCAATCATATCCGCTTCTGTCCGATCCTATTCGATCCTATCTGCTTCGATCCAATATGCCCCTATTCAATCCTATCCGATTCTATCTGATCCTATCCGATCCTATCCGATCCTATCTAATTCTTTCCGATCTCATCGGCGGGAGAAAGTACGACGAACCTAACAAGAAGAATTCTTTGAAAAAGGGGAAAGGAGGGGAATAGGGGAAAGCGTGGGAAGCCTGAAATATGAAAGGGACTCTTTATTGTTCTGGTGCGTCAAAACGGATATCGTATTGAATACTGAAGGGAGGAAAGTCATTCTTTCACCCCTTAGCGAGTTGTCCGTTGAATAGTAAATTTGAAGACAAGAGAAAATGAACTCCACGAAATTGTTTTCCTCGTCTCAGAGAATATTGTTGGTATATAAAGAGCCTTTTTATATTCTCTCATTTAAAAATGCAAATAAGCCCACCTCTATTGAAAATCCATTTTCAAGGATTAGCATTTCATTAAAAAAAAAGTCATTTTTTTTTACTCATTCCTCCCTCTTGTGACAATTTCAGACATTTCGGTACCCCCCCCCCCCCCCCATAAGTGTAATTCGAATTTTAATTAAAGTCTCTAGACTTTTTTTTCATTTGACAACATTTATGTAATTTAAAAATTAGCTTAACATATTAGGGGCCGTCCATAAACTCTTTTCACCTTTTTTTAAAGAATTCTTAGTTTCCCCTGATTTCAAGAAACTTTGACTTTTTTTCGTTTTTTTTTCGCTCAAATTTGAACTGAATTAATAGTTCCCAAAAAAGACGAATTTTGAACCACTGAGGTCCATTTTCAATCAAAAAAGACGATTCTATTAGATCCTATATAGTTCTATCCGATTCTATCCAATTATATTTGTTTATATCCGATTCAATCTGATTCTGTCTGATCCTATCCGATCCGATCTTAATCGATGATGTTTGACTATGTCCGATCCTATTTGATACTATTCTATTCTGTCCGATTCTATCTGGATACGTCGGAATCTATTCAATCCTATCTGATCCTATCTGGTTACATAGGATTTTATTCAATCCTGTCTGATTATATCCGATTATATCTGATCCTATATGATCCATTCCGATCCTATCCGATCCTATTTGATCCTATCCGATCCTATTTGATCCTATCCGATCCTAATCGATAATGTCTGACTATATCCGATCCTATTTGATACTATTTGATTCTATCCGATCCTATCTAGATACGTCGAAATCTATTCAATCCTATTTGATCCTATCTAGTTACATCGGATCCTATTAAATGCTATCCGATTATATTTGATCCTATATAATCCATTCCGATCCTATCCGATCCTACCCGATAATATCTGACTATATCAGATCCTATTTGATGTTATTCGATTGTATCCGATCATATCTGGATACATCGGATTCTATTCAATCCTATTCGATTCCATCTGATTATAGCTGATTCTATATAATCCAATCCGATCCTGTAAAATCCATTTTGATCCTATCCGATAATATCTGATTATACCCGATCCTATTTGATACTATTTGATTCTATCTAATCCTATCTGGATACGTAGGATTCTATTCAATCCTATCCGATTCTATCTGCTTACATCAGATTCTATTCAATACTATCCGATTCTATCCAATTATATCTGATCCTAAATGATCCATTCCAATTCTATCCGATCCTATTTGATCCTATCGAATTCTACCCGATAATATCTGATTATATCCGATCCTATTTCATGATTTTCGATTGTATCCGAGAATATCTGAATACATCGAATTCTATTCAATCATTTTCGATTCCATCAGATTATATCTGATCCTATATAATCCAATCTGATCCTATATAATCCATTTCGATCCTACCCGATTATATCTGATTATACCCGATCCTATTTGATACTATTTGATTTTATATAATCTTATCTGGATACGTAGGATTCTATCCAATCCTATCCGATCGTATCTGGTTACTTCGGTTCTATTCAATCCTACCCGATTCTACCCGATTATATTTGATCCTAAATGATCCATTCCGATCCTGTCCGATCCTATTTGATCCTACCCGATAATATCTGATTATATCCGATCCTATTTCATGATATTCGATTGTATCCGATCATATCTGGATACATCGGATTCTATTGATTCCTATTCGATTCCATCAGATTAGATCTGATTCTATATAATCCAATCCGGTCCTATATAATCCATTTCGATCCTACCTGATAATATCTGATAAATAGCCGATCCTATTTGATACTATTCATTCTATTTGATTCTATCTAATCCTATCTGGATACGTCGGATTCTATTCAATCCTATCCGATCGTATCTAGTTACATAGGATTTTATTAAATCCTATCCCCTTCTATCCGATTATGTCTGATCCTATATGATCCCTTTGGATCCTATCTGATCCCATTTGATCCTATCCGATCCGATCCGCTAATATCTGATTATTCCCGATCCTATTTGATACTATTTGTTTATATCTGATTCTATCTGGATACGTCGGATTCTATTCAATCCTATCCAATGCTATCTGGTTACATCGGATTCTATTCAATCCTATCCGATTCTATCTGATTTTAGCTGATCCTACGTGATCCATTCCGATCCTATATGATCCATTCCGATCCTATCCGATCATATGTTACGATATTTGATTCTATCCGATCCTATCTGGATATGTCGGATTCTATTCAATCCTATTCGAATCCATCCGATTATATCTGATCCTCTATAATCCAGTCCGATCCTATATAATCCATTTCGATGCTACCCGGTAATATCTGATTATACCCGATCCTATTTGATGCTATTTGATTCTATCTAATCCTATCTGGATACGTAGGATTCTATTCAATCCTATCCGATCCTATCTGGTTACATTGGACTCTATTTAATCCTATCCGATTCGATACGCGTCTATCCGATTATATCAGATCCTAAATTATCCATTCCGATCCTATCCGATCCTACCCGATAATATATGATTATACTCGATCATATTTGATACTATTTAATCCTATTTGATTCTATTTAATCCTATCTGGATACGTAGGATTCTATTCAATCCTATCCGATCCTATCTGGTTACATCGGATTCTATTTAATCCTATCCGATTCTATACGCCTCTATCCGATTATATATGATCCTAAATGATCCATTCCGATCCTACCCGATCCTATTTGATCCTATCCAATTCTACCCGATAATATCTGATTATATCCAATCCTTTTTGATGATATTCGATTGTATCTAATCCTATCTGAATACGTCGGATTCTATTCAATCCTATCCGATCCTATCTGGTTACATAAGATTTTATTCAGTCCTATCAGATTCTGTCCGATCATATCTGATCCTATATGATCCATTTCGATCCTATCCGAACCTACCCGATAATTTATCATTATATCCGATCGTAGTTGATGATATTCGATTGTATCCGATCATGTCTGGATACATCGGATTCTATTCAATCCTATTCGATTCGATCCGATCATATCTGATCCTATATAATCCAATTCGATCCTATATAATCCATTTAGATCCAACCCGATAATATCTGATTATATCCGAACCTATTTGATGATATTCGATTCTATTCGTTCCTATCTGGACCCATCGGATTCTATTCGTTTCTATCCGATCTTATCTGGTTACATCGGATTCTATTCAATTCTATACGATTACATCTGATTCTATATGATCCAATCCGATCCTAAAATTTTTCCGCTTTTTGAAAGCATTCTTATTTTTTCCCCTGTTTTCAAAAAAATTCCGATTTTCTCGTTTTCTTTTCGCTTAAATTTGAACTGAATTAATAGAACCCAATAAGGAAATCCAACTGTTCTTGGTAAAAGTTAATTTTTGTTGTTGTTGAAAGTGTACAATTATATTTTTTATTCGGTATTTGTTAAATATTGAATCTTTAACTAAAAAAATGAATTTTTAACAAAAAAGCTCAATTTGAACCAAATATTTGAATTTTTATCTAAATAAGTGAATTTTACACCAAATCGTTGAATCTTCGTTCCATAAAAAGACGAATTTCAAACCAGTGAGGTCAATTTAAAAAACGAGGATTCTATTAGATCCTATACGGCTCTATCCGATTCTATTTAATCCTGTTTGTTTATTTTCGATCCAATCTGATTATGTATGAGCCTATCCGATTCTGTCCGATCCTATACGATCCTATCCGATCCTAAACGATAATGTCTGACTATATCCGATCCTATTTGAGACTATTCGATTCTATCCGATTTTATCCGATCCTATCTAGTTACATCGAATTCTATTCAATCCTATCCGATTATATCCGATTATATCTGATCCTATATGATCCATTCCGATCCTATCCGATCCTATTTGTTCCTACCTTGTTGTTTCTACCTGGGGTTACGAAACCCTGTAGATAAAGAAACCCCTCTTTTCCTCACTGTTTATAGAAAAATAAATAGAAAAATAAACTTTTTCTCTTAAGAAAAATTAACCATTTTGTTTAAAAATTGTACTTTTTAGTTGAAAATTTAATTATTTTGTTAAAAATGCAACTATTTGATTAATAAGTCATATCTTTTGGTCCAAAATTTAACTGCCTGGTTGAAAGTTAGACTATTTTGTTAAAAATTCATTTTTTTTTTATTAAAGATTCATCTCATTGGATGAAAGTTTAACAATTTTCTTGAAAAATCTTTTTCTTTTTGGTTGAAAATTAATTTTTTAAACTGAAAATTTAACTTTTTTTTTCTCTGAACATTGATCTTTTTTATTTAAAAACTCATATATTTTTTCGTATATTGATCCTTTTTAGTTGAAAATTTATTTATTCTGTTGAAAAGTCGTCATCTTTTTTGGTAAAACATTAATCTTCTGCTACATATTTTGTTGAGAATTCATTTTCTTGTTGTTGAAAAATTCACAACTTGGTTTAAAGTTGAACTACTTTGTAAAAAATCCATTTTTTGTTTGTTTAAGATTAATCATTTTATTTGAAAATTCAACTATTTGGTTGAAAATTAAACTTTTTGTTAGAAATTCATATTTTTGGGTTGAAAATTTGACTGATTTGTAAACAAATTTGGCTTTGTTGCTTGAAAATTCAACAATTTTGTAGAAAATTAAACTATTTGGTAGAAAATTAACTTCTTTTGTTGAAAATAATATTTTTGGTTTCAAAATTCAATAATTTTTTGGAAAATTCAATAATTTTGTTGAAAATTGGTCTCTTTTATAGAAAATTAATCTTCTTGGTGGAAAATTGATCTTTTTGGTTGAAAATTTCACTATTTGGTTAAAAATTCGCTTTTTTGTGTTAAATAATTTTTTATTTGTAAATTTAACTATTCCATTTTTGGTTGAAAATTTATCCTTTATAAGATGAAAATTCAACTATATGGTAGAAAATTCATGTATTTTTGGAAAAGTTCGTCTTTCTGAATAGAAAATTAATCTTGTTTGTTGAAAATTAATTTTTTTTTAAATTTAACTATATTTTAAAAATTCTTCTTTTTCGTTCAATTCAACTTGTTAAAAATTCTTTTTTTTTGTTGAAAATTGATTTTCTTTTTTTTTAAATGAAAATTGAGCAATCCCATTTCTGTTTAAAGACTTATCTTTTTAATAAAAAATTCAAATATTGCGTTCAAAATTCATCTTTCAAGTGACATCTAGTATCAAGTGACATTCAAAAAGACTGCATAGATTTTGTTACTAAAAAATGTGATTTCTCTCTCTCAAAAAAAAAAAAAAATCTTATTTTTACTTAAAACTTACAAAACACGTGAATTATGAAATACGGAAAATCTCCCGGTGTAATATTTTTCTCCCGGCTTTATCCCGGTTCTTCCGGGTGAGTGGCCACCCTGATTACAAGAGTGATCAATCCCTCACTTTTTACCTAATGTGGATGATAACTGTGGAATCTGTTTATAAGTCGTTGCCAAAAAGTTAAAAATGTTCGTTTCCGATATCGTTCATACATAAAACAAAAAATGCCCGTATCAAATTTCGATATCAAGATATAAAATATAAATATCACAAGCAGGCCCAATATTAAATTTATGTTCTAATATCCTGCGCGAATATTATTATAATTATATTATTTAAAAATAATTAAAATAAATATAATGCTTCAAGTAAAAATGCTTGTCTTTTTGGCAACGACCAATACAGAAATTTAGATAGTAATAAATTACATGTTTGTGATTCTCCGGAAGATTTAGATCCTTTTCCACCTTCCATATCCTTGAGAGTTTCCCATACGATTTGTATAATTGGAAGACAAAAGGCACCCGTTTTACCACTTCCGGTTTCCGCAGCCATTAATACATCACCGCCACCCAAAATCAAGGGAATTGCTTCTGCTTGCACGTCGGTTGGAAGCCTGTGTAAAATATTCAATGATTATTTTTTATTAAAGTTTTTTCCAAAAGCTGCAAAATATAATAACAGAGATCACAGTCAGTCCCCGATTTCCCTACTTTTTTCTCAAAATCCCCTATAATGTCTATATTTGAGCATTTTTTACTTTTCTCTTTTTTTTTTGTAGTTGCGATTAATCAATTTTATTTTTAAATAAAATTTGTGGTTCTTATCAAAGTTTTGAATTTTTTATTTTTGTTCATTACGCTGGTATTTTTAAAATCTCATTTTTTTCGAAGAAAGATTACCTTATTTTCCCTACAAATGAACTTCTGAAGCACTGTGATCCCTGTGATAATTAGTATATTTTTTAATATATGTATATATTAATATATTTATTTAATAATATATTTCTATTTCTTTCATTGCTTTTAATACGGGTTATATATTTATTAACACCAAAAGAGGTAAACATCCTGAGAATACAGCTCTGTAAAAGATTTACATAATAATTCTATATTATTTACATGATTTAATCACTTTTTAATACAGATTATAAGTAACAAAATACATAATTGAAATTACTTTTATATTTTAAATAATTAATTAACCATTTTTGAATTATCCCGCCCTTCTACAACTGCCGCGAGCGATTTTGAGGTTAGATAAAAAATTCAATTATATTTCGAAATAAAGCTAATGATATCACCTATTCATGAGTCACGATACGAAAAAAAGAAATTATAAGCTTCTCGATTTGTAAAAATGCAAGTTTCGATTTTAAAAGAGTCTATATCTGCAAAAATCGAGATTTGAAATTTCATTCGAATTTTGACTTGTCCGTTGGTTTGGTTCCTCTACCCAAGAATCAAAAGAGTTCTCCGTGATTTCCGGTCGAAAAGAGATAATTTTCATCGCGATTTAATCAAACTTAATCAGATTCGGATGCATTAATTTCGTTTTTTAATTTCGTCCGTTTTTTGTTAAATAATCGGACAGCTTTTTGGTTTTTAGTAACATAATCTAAGCTTCATTAACTTTCAAAGATATTCTCTGACGTGTAGCGAATATTTTTGTGAGTGAAAAGCGTTTGGGGTTAAAATTTTTCGCAAATTTCGCGAGCTTATTTCTGGCGCGAAATTTCTGGTTTTAGGAAAACAAGGAAAAGGAGGAGCTCGAGTTCTATGAATCGCTGATTTTTTTAACCTTTTTTTGGTCTCTGTGCTTCACGATTATTCAGATATAATAAAAGTGTATATAAGAGAGATTTTTTTATATTGACAGAAAATGTTTGGACTAAAAAATAGGTTAGAATATCAGGGTGGTATCTGGAGCAGCAATTTTTTTAATTTTCTATTAAAAAAGAAAACCTTAAAGTTGATAAATTAATGGTTAGTTTTAATTTCAACAGCCGCACATATTAAAACGTTCTTCATGGTAAAAAACATCTGTACAAATATTTATCGAGTAAGAAAAGCCAATACATTAAATTTTAGTTACAGACTGCACCCTCTTTCTTGTTTCGTTGGAAATTATTGGTTAAAAATCATCTGTTTTGTTGAAAATTCACCTTTTCCAGTTGATAATTTGTCTTCTAAAAATTCATCTTTTTGGTTTCAAAATTCAAGTATTTGGTTTGAAAACTTAACTATTTAGTTGAAAATGAAACAGCTCGTGGTTGAAAAATCAACCTTCTTGTTAAAAATTCACCATTTTAGGTTTTTCTGCTCGGTTTAAAACTATTTTTGGTTCAATTTGAATATTTTTTAATTGAAAATTTGCCTTGTAGGTTATAAATTTTACTACTAGAATCAAAATTCAATTATTTTGTTGAAGTCATCTTTTTTGTTCGGAAATTCAACCGTCTTGTTGAACATTCGTCCTTTTTGAAAATAGATTTTTTTATTGAAAATTCATCTATTTGGTTGAAAATGAAGTTGTGGTTGAATTTTAATATTTTTTACTTGAAAATTCGACCATATGGTTAAAAATTCATCTTTGAAGGTTGAAAATTTCTACTTGGTTAAAAATCCTCTTTATTCGTTGAAAATGATATTTTTCGTTAAAATCCACCTTTTTCAGGTTGGTAATTTTACTGTCCTCTAAAAAATTCAACTATTTGGTAGAAAATTCATCTTTATTGGTTAAAAATGATCTTTTCGTTAAAACTTCCCCCTCTAAGGTAAATAATTCAACTGTATTCTGAAAATTCGTCTTTTTCTTTTGAAAATTCAACTATTTGGTAAAAATTGCAACTGTTTATGGTTGAATTTAAATGTTTTTTGTTTGAAAATTCGACCATTTTGTTGAAAATTCGTCTTTGTAGGTAGAAAATTCAACTACATACTTGGATAAAAATTCAATCATTTTGTTAAAGTCATGTTCTTTGTTCGAAAATTTACCGATTTGTAGAACATTAATCTTTTCGGATGAAAAATTCGTTCTTTTGGATTGAAAATTCATCTTTATGGTGGAAGTCATCCTTTTTCGTTGCAAATTCATCTTTCTTGGTTAAAAATTAACTATTTTTGTTGAAATCGAACTGTCTTCTAAAAATTCGTCTTTTCGGCGGGAAATTCCACTATTCGGTACGAAATTGAACTATTTTGGTTTAAATTCGTCTCTTTTCATTAAAAGTTCAACTATTTGGTTGTAAATGCAACTGCTTCGTTGCAAATTATTTTCTCTTTAAAAATTCAATTTGATTGAAAATTCATCTTTATTGATTAAAATTCACCTTTTCCAGTTGATAATTTGTCTTCTACAAATTCATCTTTTTGATTTAAAAATGCAACTAATTGGTTTGAAAATTTAATTATTTAGTTGAAAATGAAACTGTGATTAAATTTGAATATTTTTAAATTAAAAATTCGTCTTGTAGATTAAAAATTTTACTACTAGATTAAAAATTCAACTATTTAGTTAAAGTCATCTTCTTTGTTCGGAAATTCAACGATTTTGTTGAAAATTCGTACTTTTGGAACATAATTTTTTTTTATTAAAAATTGAACTATTCAGTTGAAAATGAAACTGAGGTTGAATTTTAATATTTTTTACTTGAAAATTCGACCATTTGGTTAAAAATTCATCTGTGTAGGTTGAAAATTTAACTACTTAGTCAAAAATTCAATTATTTTCGTAGTCATTTTTTTTCTCTCGAACATTCAAACGTTTTGTTGTACAATCGTATTTCTGGATAGAAAATTCGTCCTTTTGGATTGAAAATTCATCTTTTATGGCGGAAAAGTCATCCTTTTTGTTTGAAAATTCATCTTTCTTGATTAAACATAAATTTTGTTGTCAAAAATTCAACTAATTGGTTGAAAATGAAACTGTTTGTGGTTGAATTTTAATATTTTTTATTCGAAAACTCGACCATACGGTTACAAATTCATCTTTGTAGGTTGAAAATTTAAATAGTTGGTTAAAAATGCTCTTTAGTGGTCGAATTAAACTATTTGGTTCAAAATTCATCGTTCTTGGTTGAAAATGAACTTTTTTATAAAAAATTCAACTGTTTTATAAAAAGTAGTCTTTTTGGCTTGAAAACTCAACTATTTGGTTAAAAATTAATTTTTGTTGGTTGAAGATGATCTTTTTTGTCGAAAATCCACCTTTTTCAGATTGATAATTTTACTGTCTTCTAAACAATTCAACTATTTGGTAGAAAATTCCTCTTTATTGGTTAAAAATTATCTTTTCGTTAAAAATTCCCCCTCTAAGGTAAATAATTCAACTGTATTCTGAAAATTCATCTTTTTGGTTTGAAAATTCAACTATTTGGTAGAAAATTCCTCTTTATTGGTTAAAAATGATCTTTTCGTTAAAAATTCCCCCTATAAGGTAAATAATTCAACTGTATTCTGAAAATTCGTCTTTTTGGTTTGAAAATTCAACTATTTGGTAAAAATTGCAACTGTTTATGGTTGAATTTAAATATTTTTTGTTTGAAAATTCGACCATTTTGTTGAAAATTCGTCTTTGTAGGTAGAAAATTCAACTAAATACATGGTTAAAAATTCAATTATTTTGTTGAAGTCATGTTTTTTGTTCGAAAATTTACCAATTTTAGAACGTTCATCTTTTCGGATGAAAAATTCGTTCTTTTGGATTTAAAATTCATTTTTCTTGGTTGAAAATGAACCTTTTTTGTTCAAAATCAAATTGTCTTCTGAAAATTCATCTTTTTGGCTTGAAACTTCAACTATTTGGTTAAAAATTTAACTATTTTCTTGAAAATTCGTATTTTTTCATTAAAAGTTCAACTATTTGATTATAAATGCAACTTTTGGGTTGAAAACTATTTGTTTTATTTGTTGAAAATTTAACTATTTGGTTAAAAATTATCTTTTTTGTTGACACTTTACCTTTTCAGGTTGATAATTCAACTGTCTTCTAAAAAATTCGCATTTTCAGTTGAAAATTCCTCTTTATTGGTTGTCAATTATATTTTTTGTTGAAAATTCACCCTTTCAGGTTGATCACTCAACTCTCTTCTAAAACATTCGTCTTTTTGATTTAAAAATTAATCTATTTGGTTGAAAATACAACTGTTTGTGGTTAATTTTTTTTTTATTTGAAAATTCAACCATTTGGTTGAAAATTTATCATTGCAGGTTGAAAATTCAACCACTTGGTGAAAAATTCATTTTTCATGGTAGTCCTGTTTAGTTGAAAATTTATCTTTCTTGGATAATAATAAATTTTCTTGTCTAAAATTCAACTGTCTTCTGAAAAATTCGGCTTTTTGGCTCAAAATTATACTGGTTACAAATTCAACAATCTTGTTGAAAATTCGTCTCTTCTGCTTGAAATTTCAACTATTTGGTTGAAGGTTCACCTTTCATGATTGAAAATTATATTTTTTGTTAAAAATTTATACCTTTTGAACCTTTTACTTTAAACCTTTTCAGGTTAATAAATTCAATGTTATTCTAAAAAATTGATCTTTTTGGCTTGGAAACTCAACTATTTTATTGAAAATGCAACTGTTTCGGGTTGGAGTTAAACGTTTCTTATTTCAAAATTCAATTATTTGGTTAGATATCAAACTATTCAATTATAACTTAAATTATTTTATTAAAAAGTCAACTATTTTCTTAGAAAATTCAACTTTTTAACTTGAAAAATGAACTCTTTTGTTAAAAATTCATCATTGGGTTGAAAATTCGTCTCTTTTTCTTGAAAATTCCACTACTAGTTACCAAAAAATATTTTTATTCGTATGTCCGAGAAAAAATGTAAAAACCCGGGCATTTTTCCGGAGATAAAAGTGGCGACATTTAATTTGTATAATTAAAGTTGGTGAAATTGATACTTTTATAATTTATAACGTTTCATTGTAAGATACATTTTTTTTGAAAACCTTAGAATTAAACCTATTGAGATTAGAAGGGTTCCATTATAAAAATTGTTCATTATTAAACGGTTGAATTAAAAGTACTAAATGCACATTTTTTAAGCTTTAATTTAAATTAATAAAATTTGTTGCAAACCGGGATTTTTCCAGCGTTGAAAGTGGCCACCCTGAGTATGAAAAACTGATCTATTTTGGTATAAATGCATTTTTTTTTAATTTTTATATTTTTAGAAAATATATTGTCATTAAATTATTATATTTTTAAAAGTTATTCTTCCTTATTCCTCTCAAAATTTTTGTCTTATTTTACGGTCTGAAATGCTAGTGCCACTTATGGGATTATCGTGAGTATGAGGGTTGGGGAATATCTGGCAATCTGGGAGTAAAAAGCAAGTAAATATTCTTTTTTTCTGAAAACCTTACAAATTATTCGCCTGAAAATTTATAATTCAAAACTAGGTTTTTTTTCAGATTCTGAAGGAGATGGGGAAGAGCCGCGATGGTAAGTCCCCTTTTCTGCTCCTCTTAGAGATCATCCATAAAATACGTTGACAATTTTAGGATATTCTTGACCCCCCCCCCCCCCCCCCCCCCCCCCCC
>JAABKJ010007545.1:122203549-122331635 GCA_011634705.1 Andricus grossulariae
CCCAATAACGAAGACGATGGCTACTCAGTGATTTTACGGTTAATCTTATGATTATTATGATATTTTTTAATAAACAGAAAAAAACTAACCATTTGTTTCACTTTTCGTATTTGTCCATTTATTTAAAATGAAAAAATAAAGTGTTTTTTTGATGATTTTTTAAGCTACTATGGATAAAACGATCGAAAATCTTTTTAAGTTGGGAAAACGATTTTTAAATAGGTAATTTATTAAATTTTCTCCCTTATTTGGCCCTTTTTTGGATTTGCAAGTGCTATCTAAGTTTCGTAAACATCCTTTTTTAACTTCAATAAGAAAAATTATAAAGAAATTAGACTGATATATATGCAAATAAATAAAATATTTAACATGAATAATTTTTTCAGTTTTTGAATGTAAAACCCCGTTTTTTGGTAATTCTTCATTTTATCACGATGAAAAATTACGAAGCTTCAAGTTTCTCATTTATTCCTGATTGTTTTTTAACTCCAACAATTTAATTACGTTTTTAAAAATCTATTAATTTTTTTCTGCTGATATTGTAAAAGTGAGTTCAATTCCATGTATAATGAGCTTTTCTTTATTAGAGGCTGATAAGAAATTTTCGCTTCTTGTTCGCTGAAGCAATACCCAGTTTTGATACTGATGAATTTTCAACAAAATAGTTTAATTTTCAACCATATACAGGAATTTTCTACCTACAAAAGATGAATTTTCAACCAAATATTCGAATTTTGAAACTATAATAGTTGATATTTCATACAATAACAAGAGATCTCAAAAAAATAATTAAATTTTAAACCAAAGAGTTGAATCAAACAAAATGAAGAATTTTAGAACCAAGAAGATTAATTTTCTAACAAAACAAAGACCATTTTTTCAACAAAATATATGATTTTTGAAATAAATAGTTGGATTTTGAAATAAAAAAGATAAATTATCACACAAAATTTTGTTCAATAAAATAATTAAATTTTCAACCAGAGATGAAGTTTAAAAAAAAAATGTTAATTTTTAACGAAACAGTTGTAGTTTTACCCAAGAGAGAAAATTTCAAACAAAAAGATTAGTCTTCTACCAATAAAGCCAAATATTCAACTAAAAAATATCAATTTTCAACAAAAAATTTTGTTTGAAAATCCAACTACTTGGTTGAAAGTTGAACTAGTTTGTTAGAAATTCATATTTTTTAAAGATTCACCTCTTTGGTGTAAAATTAAAATTGTGGTTAAAACTTTTTTTTTAATGAAAATTAATTTTTTTATCTGAAAATTTCACTATTTCATTTTTGGTTAGAAATTTATCCTTTATATGTTGAAAATTCATGTATTCTGGTGAAAATGGTGTTTTTTTGTTGTTAGAAAATTAATCTTGTTTGTTGAACATTCAATATATTTCGACTTGAAATATTAGAAATTTAAAGTAATGCCGTTTTTGGAGGACCCCTTACCATGAATAAAAAAATTTTACGTTCCGGGAATCTGCACGAATCATCAAAATATGTAAATACTCTCAATGATATAAAATATAAATAATTAAGAATCTGTTAATAAACTTCCGTTGCTGTACGGGTGATCAAAAAATGTAAATAGACTCTCAGTGATATAAAATGAAAATAACTAAGGGTCTCTTTATAATATAAAAACTATTTAATTTTTTTTTAAGCCTTTAAGTGATATATTTATTAGAAATTGAAACTTACATCCAATCCATTTCCTCTACGGCTTTGCCTAATTCAGGCAGGACTGCCATTTCTGGAAAAAATATTTTCATGTAGAAATAACAGATATGACTTCAGATTTATTTATAAGATATTTAAATTAATACGTGTAATTCAGTAAATTGTAAAAAAGTGTTTGTTAAAAATTAAATAAGTCTCCTTTAATATTTGAAACATTTAAAGAATGTAATTCTGACCACTGACCATTATTATCGTACAATGGCTTTTACTACACAAGTTTCATCGTAATTTACTTTGTATTAATATTTAATTATATTATACTTTTGTTTGATTTAAGTAGATTATTGAGAAGGTTCGAAATATGTGAACATTCAAGTATTTGATCCCTGAATTCAAAGCAATTTTTATTCAATTTCAAAATTCACTGAGCACATTTTTATTAATTGATTAATTCCAAGTGAAAATTCAAGTTCAAATAAAAGTACGAAATAGAGAATGCATTTTTAACGCCTTTTAATTTTAGAACAATGAAAAATATGCAATTCAAGGCCTTTGTTTTTATTAAAATTGTTTAAAAAGTGTACATTTTTGACAGTCCGACCTAACCTATAGAAAATTAAAATTGCACGAAAATGTTGATTGGAATCATTGGAAGGAATACTAATAAGTTCATAATATGTCAAAATAAATTTTTACGTAAAATATTTACCTTCGAAAGCCGCCATCCTGGCTACTGAATGTTTTTATTGCTTTGAGACTCCAAAATAAAGCACAAGCCGCATAAACAAACGTCAACGCATCGATGCCTCAACGCCAGATCAAGTGAGGTTAGGTTCTGAAGTACCGGCTTCCGAAAGTTCCGGAAGTACATGCAAAATGGGCGCGATTTATGAATCTCAATATATTCAGGATTTTCTCTTTGGGGCCATTAGGGGGTGTTGCAAAACGTGAAAACCATTTCTTAAGTAAGATATTTTCAAGACTGCGAATTAGTAAACACCAAAGTTCAACCAATTTTATTACAAATGACGGATTTCGAACGAAATATAGTAAAAATTCGACTTTCGATTTTTGATGAACGATCGGGACGACTGAAAAATCCCGCAAAATAACATTCCCGAACAATAAAATTTCCGAATAAAAAAATTTCCGAATAATACAATTTCCGAATAATACAATTTCCGAATAATGAAATTCTCGAATGATAAAATTACCGAACAGTTTACAATATTACCGAATCGGAAAGTTCCTGAATAATGAAATTGCCGATAGTTTGTAATATTGCTGAATATGAAAATTCCCAAATAATAAAATTCCGGATAGAAAAGTGCCGAATTATAAATATCTGAACTAGTAAATTCCCGAATTCGAACAATTACATTTTTTCATTTGTGAAATTAATTAAATTATTCGGGAATTTTTCAATTCGGGAACTTTATTATTCAGGAATTTTATATTTCAGGAATTTTACTATGAGGGAATTTTCCAATTCGGGAATTTTATAATTCAGGAACTTAATTATTCTGAAATTTTCGAATTCGGTAATATTATAAATTGTTCAGGAACTTTATTATTCAGGAATTTTCCAAGTCGGGAATTTTATTATTCGGGAATTTTCAAATTCGGTAATATTATAAACTGTCGGGAATTTCCCAATTCAGCAATACTATAAACTGATCGAGAAGTTTATTATTCGGAAATCTTATTATTCAGGAATTTTCCAATTCGGTAAAATTATAAGCTTTTCGGGAACTTTACTATTCAGAAATTTTTTAATTCGGGAATTTTATTATTCGGGAATTTTCCAATTCGGGAATTTTTTCATTAGGGAATTTTCCAATTCGGGAATTTTATTATTCAGGAATTTCATAATTCGGGAATTTTTTCATCAGGGAATTTTCCAATTCGGAAATTTTACAGTGTCGGAAATTTTATTTTTCGAGATTTTTGAGTCGCCCCATTATAGACTGCTCGGGAATTTTTTTATTCGGGAATTTTATAATTCAGGAACTCAATTATTCTGTAATTTTCCAATTCGGAAATTTTTTTATTCGGAAATTTTATTATTCGGGAATTTTCCAATTCAGTAATATTATAAACTGATCGGACAGTTTATTATTCAGGAACTTTATATTTCGGGAAATTTATTATCAGGGAATTTTCCAATTCGGGAATTTTATTATTCAGGAATTTTATATTTCGGGAATTTTATATTTCGGGAATTTTTTCATTATGGAATTTTCCAATTCGGGAATTTTTTTATTTGGAAATTTTATTATTCGGGAATTTTAAAATTCGATAATATTATAGACTGTTCGGGAACTTTATTATTCAGAAATTTTCCAATTCGGGATTTTCCCAACTCGGTAATATTATAAACTGTCGGGAATTTTATTATTCGGGGATTTTCCAATTCAGTAATATTATAAGCTGTTCGGGAATTTTCCAATTCGGGAATTTTATTATTCAGGAATGTTATATTTCGGGTATTTTTCAATTCGGGAATTTTATTATTCGGTAATTTTAGAGTGTCTGGAATTTTATTTTTCGAGATTTTTCAATCGTCCAATTATAAACTTTTCGGGAATTTTATTATTCGGGAATTTTAAAATTCGATAATATTATAGACTGTCCGGGAACTTTATTATTCAGAAATTTTCCTATTCGGGATTTTTCCAACTCGGTAATATTATAAACTGTCGGGAATTTCATTATTCGGGGATTTTCCAATTCAGTAATATTATAAACTGTTCGGGAATTTTCCAATTCGGGAATTTCATTATTCAGGAATGTTATATTTCGGGTATTTTCCAATTCGGGAATTTTAATATTCGGTAATTTTAGAGTGTCTGGAATTTTATTTTTCGAGATTTTTCAATCGTCCAATTATAAACTTTCCGGGAATTTTATTATTCGGAAATTTTATAATTCAGTAACTTAATTATTCTGAAATTTTCCAATTCGGGAATTTTATTATTCGGAAATTTTATTATTCGGGAATTTTCAAATTCGGTAATGCTATAAACTGTCCGGAATTATATTATTCGGGGATTTTCCAATTCAGTAATATTATAAACTGTTCGGGAATTTTCCAATTCGGGAATTTTATTATTCAGGAATTTTATATTTCGGAAATTTTATTATTCGGTAATTTTACAGTGTCGGGAATTTTATTTTTCGAAATTTTTCAATCGTCCCATTATAAACTGTTCGGGAATTTTATAATTCAGTAACTTAATTATTCTGAAATTTTCCAATTCGGGAATTTTATTATTCGGTAATTTTATTATTAGGTAATTTTTCAATTAGGTAATTTTACAGTGCCGCGAATTTTATTTTTCGTGATTTTTCAGTCGTCCCGATCGATCCCTCTCAAGTTCTTCTTTTTCCGGGAAAAGCAAATCTGTCATTTTTTTCATTTTTTTTTTTCAATGCTAACCCCCCGGTATTTTGAAATTAGCACGGGGTTTTAAATGGAAAAAGCTTGGTTTTAGAAAAATTTCGCATTTGCGGAGGTGGATCAAATCCGACCAAACGTGAGCCTGTAATTGGGTCAATGCACTCATAAGAGCGATTTCAATATAAAATGAAAGAAGTCTTACATTTTTAAAGTTGATATTATCAAAAGTATTACCCAAAGAAAATAAACACAAAAATTGATGAACAAAAAGATTTTCTCAGTTAAATTAATGTATTTTAATAAATAATTTTTCATTTTATAATTAATTCTTTAAAACAATTATCGATGTCAGTTATTCATGATGGAATAAATACATTTTTTCTACTGAAACGATTATAGGTTACTTAGCAATGAAACCTCACTATCATATCTGATCAGAAAATAAAAATGGATAATTGTTTAAACAATCTGAATTAAAAAGTGCACTATTTGGCTATTTTAGGACAACAAACTTCGTTCTTTCATAGCAAACAACTTTTAATAACTAACTTCTAAATTTGCAAGGAAATCTAGATGCCAATAAAAAATTGTTATTGTTAACAACAATTGTTTAAACCAATTTTCATGTTACTTATTTATGAATAAAATCCCACTTTTTACGGAATTAACAGCCAATTATTTAGCAATGACTTTTTGCTATGAATCTTTAACATTTCATAATTGTTTAATCAAAGGAAATTATTAATTAAATTATCGGCTTTTTTCAGTATTTTAATTGTGTTCTCTTAACGTACGCAACTCTTGATAAGAAATTTTTAAACATTTAGATAACCATCCTCTGTTTTTATTATTATCAACAATCTTATAAACAATTTTTTCTCGTCTAATGCAGTTGTAAACTGAAAATTGCGTTTTTCTAGTGGAATATACTCAAATGATGTACTTAGCAATAATTCCTTGATGCCAGTTGTTAACAATTGAAGATTTGTTAAAAAATTTTAATTACTTGTTAAAATCGTATATTATATACTGTGTACGGCTACGTTCATAAAATTATTATTGAAAAGAACAATAATTTGTCGCTATCGAATTGCATTTGTAAATTAGGATTGTTTAACAATGATGAATTTTTATTAAATGACCAAATATGATAATTAGGTTTCAATGCCAAGTAATATATGACTGATTCCGTAGAAAAAACTTGATTTATTCTATCATTGATATCTGGTATGAATAATCGTTTATAAAATTTGTTAATAAAATAACAACTCATTATTAACTTTTTTACATTCTCATCTCAATGAGAAGGTATTGGTTTTATGTGAAAAATGACTTTCGCGGATTCAATCAAATGTCGACGTTTCGAGACCCCCTGAGTCAGAAAAAACGGTTTTTACGAAGGTGTCTGTCTGTCTGTCTGTAGTCTGTAGTATCGTGTAGGCACGATGCATTTCGAAAGATTGATCAGATTAGATTGTGCTTTAGCACTCTTTTTGAAGGCCTGAAAAGAAAGAACGAGTTCGTTAACCAGCTATTTTGGATCAAAATTAAAAAAGTGAGCACATTTTGAGAATTTCTGAGACCTTATTGCTGACCTTATTGCGACACCGTAGGATCATTTGAGATTTCAAAAAATCATAAGAGATTTTTATTTGTAATAACAGATATCACCTTTCCAGAACTAGCTATTTTCGATTTTTAAAATTTTTGTATTCGCAGCCCACCCTAAAAAATAATATCATGCATAAATTTCAAGTAAAAATTTGCGAAGCAGAGGAAAATGAGGTACCCCTAGACCTAGACTAATAAATTACTTCAACTTTTGTTTCTATTTAATTCTCTGTTTGAACAATTATTTTATTGTCTAAAAAAATTCCTTTTTAGAATAATGAAAAAAACCATGATCAAAATATTATAAAAATAGTGGCACAATTTAAAATTTAAGAACATCGGTATTTAATAATTCTCAAATAAAAACTTTCGCCATAAAAAATTTTTTAATTTAAAGCGTTTGAAAGTAAATGATTAAAAATTAATGTTTGAGGCAATTGATTTTTTTTAATTGAACAATTAATATGTAGAATATAAAAAAAAACTTTTTTCAGAATAAAAATTTTGTTTGCGAATAAACTTCGATTAATAATGTTATAGTTTTTAATTTTTGTTTTTTAAATATTCATGACACAATATAATAAAAAAATTGTTTATAAAAGTTTTAATAAATTTTCAATAATGAAATCTCTAGTTGCAGAGAATTTTAAAACTCTGTGGGTATGAAATTGATGATGATGAATATTGATTGTTCCCTGTTGCCTGCATGTTTGTCAATCTGAGATATCGAATTTTAAAATATTATACGGAATAGATTCTGTATTAGAGTTTGAAGTTTCTGATACGTTTTTGACCATATTCATAGATTATAAATGTTTTTTTTTTAAAGGAGACTAGAATATAAAAACATTGTGAAAATTCAAAACTAATATTAAATTATAATCAATTTTTTCGTTCAAAAAAGTCTACAGCCTTTAATTTTGCCACGATTTGCGATTTTTTTTTAAATTGAAGTGCACTAAATTTCAAAGATCACCTTGGTCATAGATTTTTGAATTCTCACTTGTTTATTTATTATATGTTTACTCAAAATACGAGAAAGTCGAGACTTTGTACATAATTATTATTTACTCTTCAATAACGGTTTTCATATAATAAAAATCGCTTTGAATCAAAGCAAGAGTACTCCCAGAATACAAATAATTTGATAATTGTTGTTTTGATTATTATAAACAAATTATATTAATAAATAGCCAAATATTGTAATTTTGGTTGAAAAGCGTTTGTTCTTAGCTAAAAATGCTTTAAATTTTTGTTTTAGTGATTGTCAGTCAGAATATCTATAAATTACTAACAATTAGAACTGTTATAAGCAATTTTTTGCAAAAATTTGGAATTTGTGGTTTTTTCAATTGCGGGTTTCCTTTTATTATCTGAATTGATGCATATATTCTTAAAAATAATATATGTTCAATTGTATTTGTAAGAATACAAAGATTGTAGTTTTTTTTTAAACAAATGAAATAAATAAATATAAAAGTTTGGCACTTTGGACTGGAAAATAATTTTTTGCAGCAAAACTGCTTTAAATTGTTGTGTTAAAGATTTGCAATCACTATTTCTATGTAAAATTAACAATAAGCAATTGTTATTATTTACTGTTATCATTTAATTTCAAATATCACAAAATTTGCATATATTTGAAAAATATTGTAATTTTTGTTGAAAAACAATTCTTTTCTGGAAGTACTTAAAATTATTGCGAGAGTGATCGTCAGTAACAATTTCTATAATTTCAATTTTTTTTTTCAATTTCGGATTTTCCTTCATCATCTGAATTGATGCAGATATTCTTGAAAATTAGATAGCTACAATTATATTTGATAAAATAGAACAATTGCTAATGTTGTAAGCAAATTGAATAAGTTCAAAGCTTTTGCACTTTGGCCTGAAAAAGAATTTTTCACTAAAACTGCTTTAAGTTTTTGTGAAACAGATTTGCAGTCACTATTTTTATAAAATTTTCATGTATTTAGAAAAGATTTCTTGTATCCTTGAACTTTGACATTTTCACAAAAATGGGTTATAAATATTATAATTGTTAATGTTTTATAGAAATTGTTACTGACGATCACTCTCACAATAATTTAAAGTATTTTCAGATAATAAGAAATTTTTTGTCAACCAAAATTACAATATTTTTTAAATGCGAAAATTGAAAAAAAATGTATATGAAAATTTCGTGATACTTGAAATGAAATAGTAACAATAAATGATAACTATTTCCCATTGTTAATTTCACATAGAAAGAGTGACTGATAATCTTTTTCACGAAAATTTAAAGCAGTTTTGGCGCCAAAAATTATTTTCCAGGCCAAAGCACCAAACTTCTATATTTATTTATTTCATTTGTTTACAAAATCAAAAATTGTCATATTTTTACAAATATAATTAAACATATATCATTTTTAAAAATATCTGCACCAATTCAGATGTTAAAAGGAGAATCGTAATTGAAAAAACCATAAATTCCAAGTTTTTGCAAAAAATGGTTTATAACAATTTTAATTGTCAATGATTTATAGATATTCTGACTAACAATCACTCTCACAATAATTCAAAGAAGCATTTTTAGCTAAGAACAAATGCTTTTCAACGAAAATTACAATATTTTTCAAATATATGAAAATGTGATACTTGAAATTAAATAATAACAATTGCTCATTGTTTATTTTACATATAAAGAGTGACTGCAAATCTCCCTCACAAAAATGTAAAGCACTTTTGGCGCAAAACATTATTTTCCAGGCCAAAGTGCCAACATTTTATATTTATTTATTTCATTTGTTTAAAAAACCAACAATTGTTGTATTTTTACAAATATAATTGGACATATATTATTTTTAAAAATATCTGCATCAATTCAGATTATGAAAGGAAAACCGAAATTGAAAAAACCACAAATTCCAATTTTTTGCAAAAATTGGTTTATAACAATTTTAAATGTTAATAATTTATAGGTATTCTGAATAAAAATCACTCTCACAATAATTTGGAGCATTTTTAGCTAAGAACAAATGCATGGCCAATTAGGGCCAGTCATTTTCGGCTGTCGTTTTCCTGTGGTCGCGAAAAAACTACAGGGAAAAAATGACAGGCCTGTCATTTTTTTCCCTGTCATATATTTTCGTAAGGGATTGTAGGAAATTAGAACTACAATGAAATACAGCAATATACAAAAGAGTACCAAAAAAAGTACAAAATTCGTCCGAATAATAGAAAAAAGTCGTACCTTCCTGAAATTTTGCTGGTAATTTATTGCATTTAGTCATAGAATCCTGTAAAAATGGTTTTAATTTTTTGAACTTTTTTTTGTAAAAAAGTTTCCACCAGGGAATTAATGTGTCTTGATAATACATTCTATAATTTCATTTCACTCGAACAAATCTTGTTAATCAAAGGATAAACGTCAAGAAAATGTTCAATATTCTTTTCATTAAAAACGAAATCTTTTTTATTTCTAGCTTGAAATGTACATATGATGTAATTGTGAAAATAAAGAATGTACCTTTAAATGAAACAATATTATGATGTAGTGTAACAAACAAACCTTTTATTTCCATAAACTATAGATAAAAAAAAGACATGGAAACAAGTTTTAGAATCAAAATCCCTGTATTAGTAGAGCAATGTTATGAAAAGTGACTTGAAAATTTCAAAAAGTCGTTTAGATGTTTGGTGCATATTAGTGAATTGTTAATAAATAACTCGTAAAGGACAGAAGACACAATGAAAATCACACTGAAATCATGACGTAAAAGATGCAACACTCTTGTCTTGCGAAATGTTAGGAAATGGGCAATCTATTTTCAATTGCGAAAATTAAAGCACGTGTTATTACAAAAACATAAAAAGCTTGACTGGCCGCTTTAATTTTGGAGTTTTTAGATAATACACAATTCCATGTAAATTGAATTTCAAGATTAGGAATTGAAATGAATGTCTTACGAATTCCAAGCAGAAGTAATGAAATAGAATACAATTAATATTATACTGTAAAAAAATTACTAATTTTACCAAGTCCCACCTTCAAACTTATTGGATTGAATTCAATTTCGAGGTTATGTTCAAAACTTCAGATTAATGTTCTCATTGTGAAAAAAACAAGCAGCAAAAAATTAATGGGTAGAAAAAGACACACCTGTCTTTATTTTCCCGTTATATTTATGCACAAGGAGATATTTTCACATTGTTCTATAAAGTGAAACTACCAAAAAATAATCGGCTATCCTACATTAACCCCATATTATGTAATGTGATTTGCAATAAACGCGAGTAAAATTACAAGTAAAAACACAATTCATTGTAAACATGGCCAACTTTTTTACAGTGTAACGTAAATGAAAGCTAGCGGTGAAAGTAGTTTTTTTACATCTAGCATTCAAGTAAACTAACCAACATTTTGCCACACAATATAAATTTCTTTAATTTACACTAACGGGAGGGTAAACACAAATATTTGTAACTATCTCAAAAATAAGTTTTTAAAATGATGACTATTGTACAAACGGTTTAAATATTATTTAGGTCATATAACAACAAAATTGAAATAGGGTCCATAGGGTGTTTGATAAAAGAGAAAATTTGTAATAAAAACAAATTAGTTATTAACTCTTTTTATTAAAACATGATTATATCTCTTGTTACTCGCAGGAATGAGGTAACTGTCATTAGTTATTGATTTAATCGATTATTTTTAAACAAACACGAGATGCTTTTAGAAAACTCCAATTCGTAATTGTGTCACCTGATTTTGTTATCTGAATTTTTCCTCTATGAATCACCTTTTTAAGATTATTTTAGCAATGAAGAAAGAAATATTTTCTTTGAATTTCCTTTATTTTTGTTACGAAAATTTGATTATTTTTAATTATTAAATTATCACTGAACCTTCATTCCAAATTTTATTTTTATTAATATTCTTATAAATGACAAAAAATTTACAGCATTTATAAAAATCAGTCGATGTTTAATTTGTAGTTACAGAAGTACAATCTTGTAAAATGTAGATTTTAGCGAGTTTTCATTAAACGTATCACACCCGTAATGACACAAAATCGGAAATCGTCGACACTATCATAAAAAATAATTCGGAAGAAAAGTTTTTCTTGATTTAAGAAGGTGAATATTAAAACTAAAAAGTCCAAAGATAATTTCAGCAACATTTTAAACGAGAATCTTTTCAAATAGTAATAATCAAAGTCTAACTTTGCAATTTTGTACCACACTTACCCCTATGACCCTATTTTTACAAAATTGAAGATGGTAATTTGTTTTCAAAACTTTGTTTTCGTAAATAGGACATGAGTATTTACAATTTTGAATTTTTGTAGAAACTGATATTTAGAAAAAAAATAAGATTTAAAACTCATATTTTTCTGTAATTCGGGGATATGAAAAAATATTGCGAACATTAAAACAAAAAACTTTGAGTGTTTACTCATTATGTTACTAATTACACAAAGAATTTGTTAATGAGCAAAGCTCTTCATTGAATTAAATCAATTTAAACAATACGATAAACACAAGTTCGTGTTTAAATTAAAAATTAGGCAATACAAATTCTTTTTTTGTGGATGATTTTGAAACCAATCTATTCAGATTATTAAATTTTCCAGTCAGGAAAAGAAATCCAAAGTATTTTAATGAATTTCTAAAATTCAAAATATTTTTATATCTCTATATGTAAACTCAATTAAAAGAAATCTTAAAAATTATTCATAAGCAAACCCTGTAGATTGGAAAGAATGAGTTTAGTGTCTCTATTTAAAAAATTTTAAAATTAAAATTGAAAGGAAATCCATTTTATCATGAATAATTTTTGCAGAATAAGCAAAAAAATGATTCACAAAAAAAAAACTTCCAAAAAACGTTTAAAGATCAAGAAGGTTCTTATTTCAACTCCCACCTAAATCTCCTGATACAAGAACGGAATAATCAATCATATTATCCCTAAAACTAAAAAATGAATAGAAAAATATTATTCCCCGAAAGTACTTACCTTTTTTTCTTAATTTTCTTCCGCCCATCACTATCGCTTTCTCGCTGTGCCGTGAGCCTTTCAGGCTCCTTCCTCGACCGATTGGATCTTCTGATGCCATATATATCAGGATTCTCATCCCATTCGCGACTAGAGTCGCTTTTATGCCTACTTTTTGTTTCTGTGCCATGATTAGAGCTTTTGCTCAGATAATTATCGTTTTGTGCAGCTGCATCTGATTTTACAGATTTCTCAGACTTTTGGGATTTGTCAGATTTCTCTGATTCGGAACCAGACGCTGAACCGGAACCCGAGGAGCTAGAGTCACTGCATGAAGCAGTCAGAATATTTTTCTATATTTCTACATTACTATATTTTATGCACTAAGTAAATTGAATCGGAATTTGCTATTCTTCGTTAAAACTAAAAGATTCAATGAAACATGATAATCTTGAACTATTTTCAAATAAGTTCCGAATAGACTAATATGTTAGTAGATTTTTCTATAAATATTAAAAAATTAAATTATGATTCAAACGTAAATAAATTTGTCATATTATGTACAGTAAAACCATGTAAAAAAATATAACTTTAATATTTGAAGAGACGTAGATATACTAGGTAAGTGGATTTATCTAATCTATTTTGAGCCAACGACTGCGTCGCAAATATTAATTTTTAATTAAAACATGAGCTCAGAAGAAATAAAATGTCGTAATCCTGAGATTTCAGGGAATACTAATATGCATAGAAGTTTCTAAAATCAATTTAAATTCCAAAATTTCTGGCTACATAAGTAGTTTCTATTTATAATGCCTATTCAAGAAATTTGATTCAAAGTATTTCAACCCAATTTCATTTCCGGTTGTGACTGTAATTCAGTTTCTTAAAAGCAAATCTATTGTTTCATTCTTGCTATTTGCGTCTTCTTATTTTTAGTTGCCCACATATATAGGACTTGCAGCGAGAAATAAAATAAACGGAGAATATTAAAGAAAAAAATGAAAGTTTTAAAAGTCGTACATTTTGAGAGTAGACTTTGCGAAAAGCACAAAACCGCAAGTAAATGGTATTTTCTTGGAGGAAAACAAAGGTTTAGGAAATAATGACAAACACACGTGGACAAGAAAATATACACGATTAAAAATAAAATCCAGCAGTTTGCACAAGATTAGCAGGTTTCAAGGACCCAATGTTAGTTTTCATCAAGCTCTAGCGTTAAAACATTAATTTCAAAAATAATATCCCTATATACCAAAAAGCCAAATAAAATATCGAGAAAAGTTTTTATCCTGTACTGCTTCCACTTTAGGGTGGCCCTCATTTTTTAAAAGCAGATTTTTTACTTTTATCTCCTCATATTGTTTGAATGCCCAAAATAATCTCCAAACGTTACGATTTTTTTTGTTGAGGCATTCGAACAGAACTAGGTGAGAGTAAAAAAATCTTATTTTGAACAGCAAGTGCCACCCTATTCAACATATTACAATCCTAAAAATATAAGCATAATTTCAAATCAATTTAAAAATCTCAACTCGGAATAAACTGACTTTAGTGAATTGTTGGCTCTTTAGTACGAAAGGAACCAACGAATTAAATAGTAGAAATACCCACCTATCCGATCCGGAACCTGACGACTTACTGCCGTTGGAGGAACTGCTGTCGCTCTTACTTCCATTTTCGTTTTCAGAATCTGATCCAGATTCTTTACCAGACTCTTTACCAGATTCTGATTCTAATGTTTTCTGAAATTCATGAAAAAATTGTCAACTACACTCTTGTAAATTGTAACAAGTGCAGCCACGGTGTTGTTTGGAATTTTTAAAAACCTATTCATATCGATTCTATATTATTGAGAATTAAATCTCAACAATGAATTGCCTCGTCGCAACCATTACGTAATACGATACGTTAAGAGAAAACAGCTATGCCAACTCGGAAAATTATCCTTCGTTAGGACAAGTCCGCCATTTTGTGGACGCAATCCTCCATGCTGTGCCAATCATATAATTCTATACTTTTATAGGGCAAGCGAAATTTCTTTGAAACAAAGAAATTCAACTTGCTCAAAGTCACAAAAATTTGTTTCGATGTCATATATTTACGCAAATCACTAAATGTTGTAAACTAAAATTAGGACTGGGATCCTAAAATAATAAAGAAACAGCCTTCTGTAAAATAGATGGTTTATTTATTCAATGTTGAAAGGTCTACAGGAGTACAATGTGCTGTACTTTATGTCGAGTAAGGTATTATTATGAAGAACACAGGATAAAAATTAGTAATTTAAAAAAAATCACACTCAAGTATTTAATTTCTGAACAAATAAAGATATCGTTAATGCAACATATCTAAAAAAATAATTCGCAATATTAATTTTTATAAAAGATCTTGATATAATTTAATATTTAGTTCAGTGACTTCACTGGAGAGTATTAGAAATTTAAGCTTTATTCTAGAAGATGTTTCAAATTAAAGGCAAAGAAATTGTATGAGAAAAAAAATTAGTAACTGCACAAAACTTGATTGAAATTAAAGAAAATAATAACATGCTCAAAAATAAAAAGTCACTTTTGTTGCACAAATTTTGAATATTACAACCTGCAACTCGGTGTTCACGGAAAATATTGTAAGTTTTTAAAAAAATATGAGGGGTTAGCATACTATGCAGTCTATTATCACTTTCCTTTTAATAAAATTTGCCTCTTGACCCCAATAATATATTTTCATTGCAGTGGTTGTGCTTTAATGAGCTAAAATTTAACAAATAAAATTTTTTGTACTATTTCAAGGGGTGATTACGTTCAAAATATACAAATGATCATCGGTTTAGTAATATTAAATCCCCATGAAAAAAATCTTCGCATTCATACACATATTTTACACTTTTTAGACTCTTGAATGCTTACTAAATTCACTGTACTAGCAAATAAAATTTATATAAAATTGATTCGATGGCCAAAAAGTTGATTCACTGGGACAAAAACTTGTTTCTTTCCATAAAAATCTATGTTTCAGTTGAAATCCTCAATTAAAAAAGATTAAGATGAATTTTAAAAATATTCAAATGAAATGAAAATACGCTGAATTGAGAATTTGATACAACTATACATATCTATGACATTTTTATGGTGAAAAAGAGGCCAAACCTTGTTTATTTTTATGAAAAATCTATGTTTAAGTTGAAGTCCACAATTTACAAAAATCAAGAAGGATTTTTAAAATATTCCTATGAAATGAAAATACCCTTAATTGCGAATTTGACACAAGTATATATATCTATGACATTTTTATGGTGTAAAAGAGGCAAAAACTTGTTTATTTTTATGAAAAATCTATGTTTAAATTAAAGTCCACAATTTACAAAAATTAAGAAGGAGTTTAAAAATATTTCTACGAAATGAAAATACCCATAATTGAAAATTTGACACAAGTATATGTATCTATGACATTTATATGGTGTAAAAGCCCATGATAAGATATCACCATGCCGACCAAGCATTGAAAAATGAGGATGATTCACTGCAAATTTGCTTTCCCTAAAATTTGAGAACAATACTGACAGTCTTGAGGACTTCTGTAGAAAGATTTTTCACCAAACCCCATGAAACATGATGTCAAACCCCCAAAAAAAGGTGCCAAAGTCCCTGAAAGAGCTGAATAATGTTTTTTAGCATTCTGAGGAACATGAGGAGTATTTCTCGAAACTGGTGTTAAAAACGACTGTCTAATGATCTCACTTGGAAGTACTAATCACTTGATGATGACAAGGAGACCTGGTATCATGAACTTTAGGCTTAATTTGCAAAAATGGGTCCATCACAAATTTTGAAATAAGCCTAAGCCAGAGTCGAGGAAGAACCCCAAGGATCGTTTTTAGGAAAAATTGGGGTGGAACACTGGCTTTATCAATAAAAAACACGTGTTTGAATAGAATGTAAACAAACTTCTAGGTTATTTGAAGCTGAAAACTTGTTAAAGTTGAAGAAAATCGGAGCGTTAGATGGACAAGTCCCTGGCCTCGGCAGGACCTTGAGGCCCCGCCCTACACGTACAAATTATTTAAAAGCACTCCTAATAATTATTTTGGTTTTTAAAGGCATTTTTCTCTTCCCAGAGTACAGAAACGCCTGTGGCAACGTGATTTTCTCCCTATTCCAAACAAACACCGCGGCCTGATTACGTAAATCTTTTTCGCAAATGATCCGCCGACGTTCTTATTGATGATGAAAACAAACAATCGTCGATAAAAAATACGAGGGTGGCTGAAAATTCGACAAAATTCGAACCCTCACACTCACCTGCATCGTCGTGTCTACGCGTCACACAAAGATCCCAAACGAGCATTCACCGCGCACAGAATTGTACAATTTTCGGATTAACAAGAACCAAAAACACACGCGCTCACGAAATTACTACGATTGATAAGGAGCATCACAACATCATAAAAAAATTTACAGATTTCACGCGTACTATATGGTCACAGACCCCAGCTTGGCCGCCATTTTATTAACTCCGTTCCTTCTTCCCCGCTGGCTCAATCCACCCATAATGCATTGCGAGCACTCGCGCATGCGCATTACTATTTGTCAGCGCTTTCACTATTTTCTCTAAACTAAATGATTTTTCGACGCGAAAAAAAATGGTGTGATGTTTTACTGAGATCCGTGTTGCTGCGGGAGATCATCGAGGTCAACGTTTCGAAAAAAGGTCATTTAAATTGACTTGAACAAATCCTCAGCGGCCGTCGCGCAACCGCCATTGCGCCGATGCCACTTCGATTTCCGAGAATATGGACAATGTTTTTTTGAAAATTAATTATTCCATTTATGCTGAATTTGATTAAAAACACTGATTCCGAGTTAAATTTCGTTGGATTTTAGCGGCAACTTTAAAAGGATTTGATTAGTAGGTCAACCGAATCGCGAAATGTTACTTTCTGTTCAGTTAGAAAAAAGACGTTTCAGAATTGATTTCCTGGCCAGAGACTTGTCCGTTTTTCACTCCTCATGTTTTAGTAAAGACTTAATAATAAAAAATAATGAAAAACTATGCAAATAATGAGCATGAAAAAACTGTACTTAATTTAACAATGAAAGGCCAAGGCTGATTACATAAATTCTGTATAAATGAAATATGTTAATGACGTCATGCAAGGTTTCAAGCGCTGCCTAGAGGCAAATTTGGAAATCAGAAGGCTCAGTTTGTCAAATAAGAGGTTTAATTTTTTATGAAGAATCTCTTTGACTTGTTTGTGGGGTTAGAACAGGAATTTCTTGGCATATCCATGATTTAGGAACAATTACAGGTAGTTTTGGGAGAAAAAAAGCTTCAACTTGAGGAACTTCTGCAAATGGAGTTGGATTCCATACTGCACTGGGTGAAAATGAATTTAAGCGATTATTTGGAGTCCAAGGGAGAAAAAATGATAGAGACTATGTTAAGCGGTTAAAAATGATTTACCCTTTCCAATGAAAAGCACTCTGAAGTTTTACATGCGAACAAACCAACGTATAACTGTCTGAATGAGAGATAGAAAATATTACCCAAGGACCCGCTACACAGCGTACCGGAAAAGGAGGAGACCCTCCGCAAATCGATAGGCAACTCTTGGCCACTTCCGGTGCATATTTGTAATTCAGGTTGTGACGTCACGGACAAGATGGCCGCACACCGTGGGTGAAGATGCTAGCCAAATGTACGGGGCAAAACTTTGTTCTTTAAATATATTTGTGAAAAAACGATTTTTTACCAAGAGAGTTCTTGGATATTATTTCTTATTTTTGAAAATTTATGCAATTCAATAAAAAGATTGACAATTTTTTTTTCAAGGAATTTTTGATTTAATTTAATAACATTTGAAAAATAAAAATAATATCCAGAAACACTTTTAGGCAATAAATCATTTTTAACGAAGATATTCAACAAGTAACGTTACATCCGGTTTCATCATCTTATGCATTTTAGCCCATAAGGTTGGCCCTCGCTGTACAGCCATCTTGGATTACCCCCGCCCAACCTGAAATACCGAATGCCACGCATGTCAAAATTTCGCGCGAATGTTTGAATTTCCAAGAGAGATCAATTTGCGAATTTTCAAAATGATTAAGCACCAATGGGTTCCTATAGTCAAAATTATATTGCATAGTTTTTTAATAAGAATTAATGGTTGAAGTCTTTCTAAGTTTTTCTTTTTGACACTAATTTTAATCCCACCCTTTAATAGCCTTGTGGTCTGAAGCCTTAAAAATATTTATGGCTATACCAAGCGTTCTACCTGGCATTGGTATTGTACCAAGTAAGAGCAAAAAATACTGCCATAAATTTCCTTTCGTCAGAATATTATATAATATATTATATTATATTATTATATAATATGATATTATATATTATATTATATTTCGCTAGGCCATGTTAGGTGTGAAAATTATTTTTCTTAGTTTGTAATTTTTTTGTTACAAAAACCGGGTGACAGAAAAATGCGTCAATTTCGATATACACCAAAAATACACGTTTTTACAGTTTAAAGATTTTGCTATAGTAGTTTAAAATGTATTTTTACTTATCATTTTATATCGGGAATAATTTTCTGCAATTAAAAATCTTTCTCTAGAAAATAGGTGCAATGAAAAAATAGAAAGCATTGTTGTCGCTTTTCCTCAGTACCGATTGGGTAATTTGAAATACTCGAAGGAAGGAATGTGAAATGAAATTAAAAAACACAATACATAATTCAGAATTGATTTTCAGACAGTGACAAAAAATGTCACATTTGTGTGCATAATAGTCCTGACAAAAATTAAAAAAAAAGGAGTTTTCAACAAAATAGTTATAAATTTTCAACCAATCTGATAAATCTTTAGAGAAAAAAAATTATTATTCAACAAAAAGTGTAATATTTGATATTTGCGCCAAAAATTATTTTAATTTTCAATAAAAAACTGTTGAATTCAAACAAAAAATACGAATTTTTAACCAAAAAATTTAATTTTCAAAAAACAAGATTTTTCAATTATTAAAAAAAATCTCCTCTACAATGTTGAGTTTTTAAGTCATAAAGACGAATTTTTGAGAAAAAAATGTATTTTATAGCCCAAAAATATGCGTTTCTACCAAAATAATTGAATTTTCGATGAAAAAATGCGAGTTTTCAACAAAGTAAGTAAATTTTCAACTAAAAAAGATTAATTTTATAGCATAAATGGAATAGCTACATTTTTAGCCAAAAAATTCATTTTTAACAAGAAGAACAAAACGAATTTTCAACCAAATTTATTAAATTTGTAACCAAAGAAATGAATTTTCAACTAACATGATGCATCTTCAATCCGAAAAATATATTTTCAACAAAATAATTGCATTTTTAACCCAGAAAACGAATTTTCTACTAAAAAAGTCAAATTTTCACCAAAATAGAAGAATTTTCAAGTAAAAAAGATAAATTAAAAAATATAAGTTTTTAACCAAATAGAATAAATTTTCAACGAAATAGTTCAATTTTCAATCGAAAAGATGAATTTTCAACAAATGCATTTAATGCCTATGAAAAAATTTAGTTCAAAAAATTAATTTTCATTTAAAAAATTAATTTTCAACCAAAGAAATGAATATTCAAAAAGATTAATTTTCTACCAAAAAATAATTTTTAACAAAATACGTGAATTTAAAAAAAAAAATTTTAATTCTTAATGGAATTTTCAACCAAAAAGGTTAATTTTCCTTAAAAAAATACAATTTTTCAACAAAATAGATGAATTTTCAACGGAAAAAGATAAATTTTTAACCAAAAATAAAATGGTTTAATGTTTAGTCAAAGAAGTAACTTTTTAAATAAATAAAATAAATTTTCAACGAAACAGTTTCAACCAAAGAAATGAATTTTCCACAAAAAAGGTGAATTTGTCATCAAGAAAAGTAATATTCTACCAAAAAAGACAAAATTTCAACAAAATACAGAAATTTTCAAACAAATAGTTGAATTTTCAACTGAAGAAGGTAAATGTTCAACCAAACGAACATTTGAATTTTCAGTTTAAAAAATAATTTTTAAAATGTTAGCAAAATAGTAAAATTTTGAAAAAATTCTTTTTCAACTAAAATGATGAATCATCAACCAAAAAAATTAATTTTTAAGAAAGTAGTTCAACTTTCAACTAAGTAGTTGAATTTTGAACTAAACAAGAGTTTTCAGACGCTATTCACGATTAGCGAAAATCTTGAAAATTTAATCAAATAATTACATTAGAATAAAAAATCTGAGACCAAAGTCAAAGTTACAGGATGATTCGCGCAAAAACTGATTTAAATACCGTCTAAATTCTAGATTTTTCCGTTTTTCTTTCTATGAGGATCTTAAAAAATAAGAAAAACCTCTGAAGTGTAAAGTTGTAAAGAACTTAACATCCATCATTATAAACAATTATTTAAAAATAAAATTTTGATATAAAAACAAAATAATTTAATACATTTATGTGACATATGTTCAGAAAACGCGGCAAATGGAGCCTTATAGAAAATTCGAATCAAATTCAAATAGCCGAATTTAATTCTACTTTGATGAAAAAAATTAAATACCTTGAAAATGTATTCTTTATGTTTTATAAATGTAAAAAAAAGAATATTACATATACGAATAGTCATATTTTTTCAACTAAAAAAATAATCTGCCAATTTCAAAGAATTGTAAATAAGTGGAAAATATTGTGTCATTTATATTGAATTTAATGGAGTTGTCTCGTTAAATTAAGGAAATATTTATGTGCACAATAAAACTGACAAAAATTTAGGATTTATTAATATAAAATTTAATTATTTAACTAAAGCAAGAAATATTTAGCAGAATTAAAATTTGTATTTTACATGAGCAAAAATAACTTTATTGTCACATAACAATCAACAATTGTATTTTTACAACAGGTGAAAAATCACAATGTTCAATATTTTCATTGGATTATTAAAATTGACAGAATTATTTCTGAAAACTAAAACTTATCCCGTAAGGTTAATTTTTGCTTCTTAATCCAAAATTAGACCTCTTTTTTGACTTTTTGATCCTGTGATATGACAAATTTAACTTAAAAATTTTCACTTCAGATATTTTCCTTATTTTCGGAGATGAATATCTCTTGAAGAGATAAAAATTGCTCAAAAATCGCTATTTTTAGGATTGGCATTTGGTTACGACTAAGTTGAAGTTGTTGTTCGTTATTTAAAAGCGCTTAACATTTTGAATTACTTGGTTTATTTAATTTTCTTTACAAAAAATATCATTGATTCAAAACCTAAAATTTGTAAACGCTCGTTATTTTGACATTTTCGAAGCTTAAAAATGATGAAATTTTTAAATAATTGACTTACTATTTAATTAGTAATTTTACGATGAATGTAATTTTTTGGTGAGGATTACATTTTTAAATAATTTACTTACTATTTAATTAGTCAGTTTACGATGAATGTAATTTTTTGATGAGAACAGAAATTAATCAAAAATATTTAAAAATACAAATTTAGTGGTATTGAGTAATGAAATTTGCAATATCAGGGTTGCTATAAAATTCAAATTTCGAAATTCCCTGACTTACCCTGAACTTTTCCTGAGCGTTCTAAAATTTTATTTTAGGTATAAAAATAACCTTACACCCAGGAGATTAATAATAAAAATTTAATTCACCATCATCCACAAATTACAAAAGACATACGTAAAATACCATGAATTTTTAACTCAAAAAGATCTATTTAAAATCCAAAATGGAAGAATTACATTTTCAATTAAAATAATTAATTTTCAACAAAGAAAAAGTGAATTTTCAAAAAAATAGTTTAATTTTCCATCATGGTGATGAATCTTTGATAAAAAAAATGAATTCTAAACGAAAATTTAATGGTTGGTATTTCTACCAAAAATATTAAACCAAAACAGACAAATTTTCAAACCAAAAAGAGAAATTTTGAACAAAAGAGTTGAGTTTTCAACCAAGAAATATTTTTCAAACAATAAAGAAAAAAATATCCAAAATGCTGCGTTTTCAAGCCAAAAATACGAATTTTTTACGATAAATTGGAATTTACCACAAAAAAATATGCATTTTTCATCAAGGTAATTGAACTTTCAAACCAAAAAAAGTCGAGTTTTCAACAAAATAAATGAATTTTTAACTCAAAAAGATCAGTTTTATAGCAAAAATGGAATAACAATACTTTCAATCAAAAAATTTATTTTAAACAAATAAAAACAAATTTTTAACAAAATAATTATATTTGTATCAAGAGAAGTGATTTTTTAACTAAAAGAAAGTTGACTTTTCAACCCAAAAGCTAAATTTTGCACCAAAAAAGACAAATTTTCAACAAAATTGATGAATTTTCAACGAAATAGAACAATTTTCAACTAAGAAGATCAAATGTCTAACAAAAAAGATTAATTTTTAACAAAACACATGATTTTTCAACCACATTTGGAATTTTTGAAGGAATGTTCAACACCTAATAGTTAAACTTTCAACCAAAGAAATAAATTTTCAATAGAAAGAATTAATTTTCTACCAAAAAGGAGTAATTTTTAACGAAATACAAGAATTTTGAAACAAATTTTGAATTTTTTAATTAACTTTAAACTTAATGTACTTGAATTTTCAACAAAAGAAATGAACTTTCAACCAAAAAGGTGTATTAGTCACCAATAAGATTAATATTTTATCAGAAAAGACAAAGTTTCAACAAAATATAGACATTTTCAACCAAATAGTTGAATTTTCAACTGAAGAAGATAAATGTTCAACCAAATATGAAATAGTTAAATTTTCAGTTGAAAAATTAATTTACAAAAAAAATTTCAACAAAATAGTTACAATTTCGAAAAACGGGGTTTTAACTAAAATAATAATTTTGAACCTAAAAAAATGTTGATTGTTATTTAATAATGAAGTTACTTGTGCTCATGTCCAATATAAATTAAAATACTGTTGTATGCGTCTGTCTTGATTAAACAGAATTTTACATTATAGATCTTGAAATTTGCTCGGTTTTATCATGCACATAAATTTTACACTTTTCTTACTCTTAAACTTTACAAATAAAATTTTGATATAAATATAATATAATTTAATACATCTATGTGACAAATATGTCCGGAAAACGTAGTAAACGGAAACTTATAGAAAATTTGAGTAAAAATTTATGTTTTTTTAAATGTTAATAAAATATTATAAGTAGGCTGTCGAATGATTACACATACGATTACACATACATACTTGAAAAATGAACCGAGTTTTTTTTCCTAAAGAAAGGGTAATTAGTGCGCGCGTTTAGTCTAGTTTAATAAAATCCATAAACAAATAGACAAACAAATCTTATAAGAACGCAGAATAGCACTGAAATCGACCTTAATTAACGAATCTAATTCATTTTCTGAACTTTTTTTTGTAGTTTTTAACATATTATTAATAATTTTTGAATTTTTAATCGTAAATTTTCAAAATTAAATACAATTTTAAATGATTTGCAATTTAAAGTTCTGCAATTTTGAGGAATTACAATTAATAATTCTTGAATTTTGAAAACATGAAATTACAAATTATTAAATTTTCAAGAATTCTATTTCAAAGGTATTTTGAAGACTTACAATGGGAAATTCTTTAGTTCTTTAATTTTAACAATTTGTAATTGAAAACTTCAATTTTGAAGATTTACAAGTTAAAACTCTTTAATTTTTAAAGATGTATAAATAATAATTCTTAAAGTGTGATGATTTTAGAAATCAAAAGTTTTCAAATCTAAATCCTCCAAATTGATGAAATTTGGAATGTAAATTATTAAAATGGCAGCATTTTTAATTGTACAACTTAAAACTTGCATAATTTAAAAAAAAATTAATTAAAAACTCTTCAGTTTTAAACGTTTTCAATTCAAATGACTACAATTTTGAAGATTTACAATTAAAATTCTTCAATTTAAAGGATTTGCGATTTAAACGTCTTCAATTCTAAACATGTATAAATAAAAATTCTTAAATTGCGTTGACTTTGAAGATCAAAAGTCAAGATTTTTAAATTTTAATCTTCAAAATTGATGAAATTTCCCATTTATATAATAAAAATTGCAGAATTTTTAATTGTAAAACATAAAATTTTCATAATTTTTCATTGTAAATGTTTAAAATTAGAAAATCTTCTATTTCAAATATTAACAATTCGAATCTTTAAAATTTTTAAGGGTTATAATTAAAAATTATTAAATCTTAAACATATAGTTTTACAAATTATTCCACTATTAAGGCTTATATTTTGGAGGAATGTAATTTTAAATGTGTTTTTTTTTAATAGTTCAAGTTTGAATATTTACAATTGAAAATTCTTCAATGTTAACGACTTTGAATTTAAAATTCGTCGATTTTGAATATTTGCATTTGAAAACTCTCCAATATTAATATTATTAATAATATTATTACTAATATCAATAATTCTTTTATGTTTTTTAAACTGCACGTTTAAATCAACAAAGTAGATATTAATGTTATAAATTTCAATCAATTATAATTCGAACGTTTTTTTAAACTGAAAATATAGATAAGAATGTTATAACTGTTATTAAATTTCATGAATAATTCGAAATTCTAGCGGAATTCATCCGAGTTTCTTTACTAAATGTACATAAAGTCCGAATGTATTAAGTAACAGCAAAACTCGAAATTATTGATTAAAATGAAAACATTTTATAAACATACTTGGATTTCAATCAAAGAGATTTTAAAAAGAAATAAAAAATATTACAAAATACATTTTTTAAATGTTAAGTCTGAAATAAATGACTAAGTTTTACATAAATTTAAACATTAAATAATAAATTTAACAAATTTTTAAACCCAAATAAATTATTAGATCCTTCTAACAGAAGTGATTATAGATCAGAAACACCGTTTTTGGTCATTAATACAACTGCATTAATTTTCTTTGAAAATTTCCAAATAATTGTTTCCACTTTAAACAACTGAAAAGATTTAAAAAAATTATTTTTTACCAATTACATTTTTCAACAATATAACTTTTTGTCACTTTAATACCATGAATAATTATAAGAAATACAGACTTTCAATAATAATTTTGCATTGTGCAACTTATAATAAATAAATAAATGCAGTTTCGGCGTTTCTCGCCAATCTTTGCAGTTAACGGTGCTTTCCAAAAATTATGCAATGATTATTTTTAAAGTTATAACCAATTGAAAAATATTATTTTAATAATCATGCGTATCTTTTTTTTACGATTCCAAATAGTTCCAGTTAATAGATAAAGTAACTTCAAGTTATCTGCAAATTTACTTTTTTCACTCCCTTAATTTTATAGTTTTTAAAATCAAAATAACTAAGATGATAATTCATAAAAACTTAATTAAAAAATAAATAGGCATTAGTTAAAGTAAGATTTTTCAGTCATTTTTTGTTTTTGAGTAGAAAGATCTTTAATCCGTTGGGATTGGTCAAATGTTATGCGGTCCAATGTAGACCAAATTTCAAATCTGAGAGTGTTTGATAGGAAAAGGTGAAGTTTTAATAGGTTTTTGGAAGTAGTGTGCAAGGCAACTTTGGTATATAGTATTCTTTCTTTCAAGAGAAGCAAACTTGTTTTTATGTAGAATTGATTTGGACTTAGATGTTCCCAAATGATTTTTTAACTGTAAGAATTTTACGACGATGTTATTGTCCCTACATTGTTTTAAGAAAGCTAAAGATGTTGGTAGTTTACCTTGAGAAGTCCTGAGCTTACTAAAAGTGTTAGTTTTAGAAAGAAAACTCTCCCCGTAGAGTTCTTTGATAATAGATTTAATACTTTCACGATGATTCATTATGATAAATTAACATTAAAAATTCAAAGCTTTTTCGGGTTTCAATCGTGTGTAAAACTAAGAAACTTTCCGACGTTTCGTGAACATTGCAGTTCACTTCTTCAGGGCTGACTTGAAACTGAAGTTTCAGTTTGTGTAGTTTCGCACACGATTGAAACCCGAAAAAGCTTCAAATATTAAATTTTAATTTATCAAATAATTTATTTGATTCAAACAAAATTTTTTAAATTCAAACAAGCATTTTTCTCAACATACAAACTTAGTTTTTCGATTTTTCAATAATACTCTTGAGGATTAAAAGAAAAACGAGGACTATTCATAAAATGTCTAGTTATCAGTCAATTTGAAATTTCCAGGGGTTTCCGGTTTTATCCCGACCACAATTTCTCTCTTAATCAATTGAAACAATTCTTCTTGTAATAAATCATTCATTTACACATGTGAAACTTTTCTTCAATTACAGACTGGAGTAATAAATGTTAATCGAAACTACATCAACAATTATGAGTATGATACCGTCTGCTTATCGACGATTGCGTAAGTTTTATTAATGTCATTTATATGAAAGTTAAAATATGTTCTCATAAATATGTTGTCATTTTGTCAATTTTGCAGAAAATATTGCAAAATAGTCCAAATTTCAATGTCTTCTTAAAATTTTAAATTATTCTAAAATAAATATTTTTCAATGTTCTTGGGATCATTCGAATGTTACTTTCTATACAACCATACCATGTCATTACCACTATTGAAAAATGTCTGCTTGCTTGGTACAAAATGATTACAGTTAAAACAAAAATTTTGAAAGAATTTAAGTATTTTTTCTGCTCGAAGAAATATTTTTCGCAAAATATGCAAATATAAAACTTAGAGATCAAAGAATGTATTTGTGATGGATATGAATTTTACACATTACTGAATGTCGCATGATGGTAAAATTTTAAAAATATTGTAAAAATATACGCTGAATGGATAAAAATATTTCAAAACACGGGAACAATTAATGTTTTCACTCTTTGCTTCATTTTGACTTAAACGTTTCAAAACTATTGATTGATTTTAAAGAGTGCACAAAGATTTCAATGATTTCCCAAAGATGTCAAGTATTTCATAAATGAAGGGTTGCACTGCACAACTAGATAACCAACAATTTTTCAGAAAATGGGCTGTTTACATAAAACATTCTTAAAACTCAAATACACGTTGTGTTAAAAGAATTTTTCCATAGTTCATTTTTAATATAGTAATAAAAATATTGGAAATTCAAAACCAGTTACCTGACTCATTGTACTTGTCCCATCTTCTTCTTTTTTAATTTCACGAAAGTACCATAATCAAATTCCAATCTAAAATCTGAATTCAGCATTTTCTATAAATAGCCACTTTTATACGGGTTTTCAGATAGAAGATAGAAAATTGAGTGGCTGGTTCGATAGTAAGCAAGGTTTTAGACAAGGAAGCGTTATGTCCTAATAGATATTTATTATATTCAAGGTCAAGTGTCTAAGAATGGCCCTCTTCGACGAAGATGGTGTAGATCTCGAAACAGTGAGGGTACGTGGGTTAGCTTTCGCAGATGATATTGTTGTTATGGCAGAATCAATCGAGGACTAAAATCGAGGTCATAAAAGTCATTGTTCAAAATTATCATCTTTTTTTAAAAAAGACCCATGAAATTTGAACCTCCACATTCTTGAATGATTTACTTGGAATTGCTTAACTTTTTCTGATCAACCTCATTTTCTCCCAATTTAGCAACTCAATATATGGGGAGAAATATTTAATTTTTTGTGTCAACTGAAAATTGCAGTTTTATCGTAATTCGCAACCAAACCTGTTCAAATTTACGTTCTTGTCACTTTGCGATTGTAAACTTCCACATTCTATTTCTGGGAAGTGGATAATATTTTACATAATAGGTCTATATTTTTATCATCCATATTTTAACCCATGAAAATTTGATGCACAATAAACCTTAAAAAAATTTCCCTATAAATTATATTCATTTATGATTAGAAGCGAGTTGTGTCATTGTTGAATTAATTATTCTTTTATTTCCTTTTCTTCATATCAGTTGCTGTAAATGATTCATTAAATTATCATCATTCAAAGCGAGAAAAAGAACCTGAAACGCTTCTGAATATAAAGTTAAATTTTTCATACAAAGAAGCCATAATTCACAAGTTTAATTAACCTACGCTGCAATACGTAATATATCAAAAATTGTTCAATTTGCAAAACCGGATTTTACTCAATTACTTTTTCCTTCAGTTTTATTCCAAAAACGAATTATGTATAGTGCTTACAATGATTGGATTTGTGCGTGAAAAAATGGAAATTAACTAAATTTCAAAGAGATTTGTGAGATGCACATAACCTCATTTAATATGGCCAAGAGTTCATGAATAGAATCATTTTGCCATTTTTATAGCATGTGGTCAAAGAGTTAAGAACAGAATTGTCGCTACTTTCGAAATTGTAGTTTTAAAAATTCAAAAAAATTCAAAAGAATAAACTCAAAACAGCCACGAAAAGTTATATTCATGCAGTATGCAGATAATCTGTGTTTCGACAACAATGTATGCCAGAGCTCGTGAACATAATTTTTTGGAAAAGAATGGACAATAGAAAAGTTTCGATTTTTGCAGTAGTAATTATTTTTTAAATCATATATGTATTATATGTTTCAATTTGTCTGGAAAGTTAAAAAAAATTTTAGAAGACTACATTTTCTTCATAAAATTATCAACCTGTGAGTCATAGTTTTCACTTGGAGTGAGTTAATGATTAATTTTATTTAGGAAAAAGTACTTGGAGTGAGGTAATATTTAATGTGGTTTAGCAGAAATAATTGTTTCAACAAATTATTATTGTTTGTAACTATCTTCTCTCATAATGATGCTACACAATTGCCATTTCTTCCGAGATTTTTAACTTTTTATCATCGTTATTGTTGAACCTTCATAATCATATTTCTTAACAAAATTTAGTATAGATATGAAAAGCAAACGAATCTAACAGCTCTAGCTTATATACGTGTTACATCATTCTTGAAACTTCGGGATCAATCTGTTTAGAAATAGTATTATGTTACATGTAAGCAAAATAAATTACATAATAATCTGACAAAGTTTTAGTTTAGCCCCTGTTGTCGACTCAATTGAACCTTATATCGATTTTTCTCAAGGCTAAATTGTAAAATCATCGTCATTAGCAAATAAAATTATTTCCGCTAACAATGAAAAAAATGGAAACATAAATATCTATTAGGGTCCGGGCGGGTTGAAAATAACTATTTTATTAAATCGATATAATACCCCAGATAACAATATGCGTTCACGGTGCCATGCACGGTGCAGGCACGTGTGCGAATAAATTATCACGCGTGTCACGCAGAACACCAACCAGATGTGTCCGCATATGCGTGAGTCGCACGCGTGTCGATTAAGTGCATTTCCTCTACGACTAGCGTAAAATATTGAAAATCATCATCAATTTTACAATAATAAGAAATGTTTGAAATAAATAAGAACATAAATTTTATTAAAATACAAATACAATATTTTTTTAATCCAAAAATAAAGAAAATAACGTGTGCAAATTTTGAGCAAAAGTCGAGAAGGAAAGTACTTCTGTAACAATTGTTAGGGTTTCGGATTCTATTATACCCACTGTAATTCTTTTAACACCGATTTGTGGAGACTACAGTTTTCAATTCTTGAAGATTCCAGAAAAGTTTCCTCTGATAGTTTTTAGTCTTTGTGACCTCCCAAACTTTTTCCATATTTATCAGCACATATCAAGAGAGTCAAGATAGTCTATTCTTTCTTTCTACAATTGCATCTCAAAACTGCAAATGATTTTATGATTTTTTATGTCTTCCATATATACACGTGAAAACAGTGAGATTTTCAACCTAACTTTTAATTTTCTGCAATTTAAAGAAAATATATATTTAATTTTTCTTTACTTACTAGTTTCTTTAACACAATTCGTGGCACGCAAATATTAATTAAGGCTCAAATGTATGAAGAATAATATCGCAATGATCTAGTTCGTTGAAATTTTATAACAGAACTGGAAAAGCACTAGCGTACACCACAACATGACGCTCACATAACCTCACTGATGGCAACGTTGGCATTGATGTTCGGTAAACCGTGAATTTTGATAACTCTGCGCATGTATAATACAGGTACAAATATCATTTGAAATAAGATAAATACATCAATCATTTGAAATAAGATATTAATATGATTCAACTAAATCGAGTTTGCTCAATAAGAAATGTTATTGATATATTGTTTATATTTATTCAGCAAGAACTAAGACGAAATATGAATGATGGCTGAATGAGCCTCATTGTGCACGCACGAATTTACCCATCACTTTATAGCGGAATGTGCTTGCCATTTGCGTGCGATATGGGTCGCATCGTGCGACTCGCACGCGTGCTTGAAGCGTGCGTCGCACGAGTGTTATCTGGATATCTTTGAAGTGTCGTCCTGTCTGACCAACGTAAACTTGGCCGCTTTCACATGGGATCCCTAGCTGACCGAATGAACGGAACGGATCCCAAAGCGTTACCAAAAATTTGTTTATAAAATTCATTCTGAAAGGTGCAATATGCGTTGTCTAAGCAAAATGCTATTAGTTCTAGGTATTTTTTAACAGGTATGTTTGTATGTTCTCTAATTTTAAACCAGTTAATTTTGATATTTTTCAAAACAAGTTCCTTAGGAATATTTTTGAATAAGGATTTGACATCTAGAGAGACTATTTTGTGATTTTTAGGAATTTGAATATTTTTAATTTTTGTAATAATGTCCCAGCTGTTTTTAATGTTAGATGTAGTTTTCCCAATGCTTTGTTGTATTGCTTCACTAATATATTTCGAACGGTTGTAAATAGGTGATCCAATCAGGAAGTGACTGGTCTGAGGGGAATTGTTTCTTTATGGATTTTTGGTGGTCCGTAAAATTTAGGAGCAATACCATTATAACTTTTGAGAAATTTTGCTGTATCAGTATTTGTAAAATTTAGTTGTAAAATATTACTACTTAGTTTAATTAGTTCTTTTCTTACTCTATTTTTTAGATCTTTACTTAATCTGATGTAAGTGTTGTCATCTAGTAAGAAAGTTTCACATTTTTCTATATAATCAGTTTTTCCTGAAACGACTGAAGTATTACCTTGGGCAGACATAGTAACAAATATATCAGTGTTTTGTTTTAGAAATACTTTTGTTTTAATCCCGAATATTTCAAATTCTGATTTAATATTGTTATTATAATTTTTTTGGAGATATTTTTGTGAGTTACGTGATATTTTAGATCTAAAATCCCTTCTTTTTTCATTAGGAATTATTTCGATTCTGTCTTCTATGCAGGCAAGAGTTTCTTCAACAGTAGAACCTTTATTTTTGGAAGAAATACACAAATTTTCTCATAAACTTAAAAAATAACCAACATCATCAGGTATCTTTGTGTCAGTGAGGTTAATGAGCCAGTTTTTATTCGGTTTCTTTTTAGAGTGAAAATTGTAAGATTTTTTTGTAAGCCATTCAAATTTATTTACAGATTGTTCTATAAGTTCTTTCTCGAAATTGTATATTATTCTACTTTGGCAATCAAAAAAGCGTTCAATTAAATGTTTATTATTTCCAATGTTAAGAAGTTTTGATTCTATTCTCTCAATCTCTCTTTTGACTTTTCTAATAGTAAAATTTACATTAGTTTTTAATTAATTAGTTTAAAATTAGAGAACATACAAACATACCAGTTAAGCAATACCTAGAACTAATAGAATTTTGCTTAGACAACGTATATTGCACCTTTCAGAATGAATTTTATAAATAAATTTTTGGTACCCCTATGGGATCCCCTATTTCTGGCATAATTTCTGATCTGGTGATGGAGGGACTTGAAAGAGATATTTTTAAGAAACTTCCATTTAAACTAATCTTCTACAACAGATACTCTGTAGATGATATCTTGACTTGTGTCCCTGAAGACAAAATCGACATCTTACTCAATTTTGTCAACTCTTACCATCCTAGATTACAATTTACTATTGAAATAGAAAAACATAATTCAATCTTGGATAATAATTTACACAAAGTTAACAATAACATTATAACTAACTAGTACCTAAAGACTATTGAAGACAAAATTCCAGTCATTAGCAGTTTAGTTGACAGAGCTTGAGTTGACTCTCTCTAACAGTAAATTTAAAACAAAAAACTTGAATATTGTCAAAAATACACTTAAAAATAACTGTTATCCCATTAATTTCACTACTAAATATATTAATAAAAGATTAATTAATTTAGACAATAAAAACCAAACTTCTAACACTACAATTCAAAATAATAACAAATTAGATCTTAATCAACTGATTGTTTTACCGTTTATTCATGAACTTAGAAGATTCTACAATCAAACTTCCATAGAATTTAATATTTCAATAACTTTTGAATATGAAAAAGATCCTTTTCAGTGTTTCACTAAAAATAAAGATAAAACTCCAACTTAACTAAAAACATACATCATCCATATCATCCCTTGTGAATGCGGCCAAGTTTTCATTGGTCAGACAGGACGACACGTTAAAGATAGACTCAGGGAACACGAAAATGATTTCAAAAAAATTTCTAGAGGTACTGCCCGGTAACAGCGAGTTCATTGGAAGGCATTGGAAGGCATTGGAACGTTTCAATACGTTTTAAATGCATTTTTGTCTGAATGCTTTTTAATGTACAAAGCGCAATGAAACGCATTAAAATGAAAACTTAAAATGAACAGCATTAAAAGGCATTGGCATGAATGTGAAGTTAATGAAAGGGCATTTAATGGCATTGAAATGAAGGAAGCTGAGTATATGCTACATAACGGAATTAATATTTATGTGCTTTAATGCGAAACGGTGGAATTTACGAAATAAAAATTCACGAATCTACGTATTTTTAACCTTTTATTTCAAAACACAGCGTATTATAATGCTTCTTCTTTTATCGTACATAAATTGTTCTATTCTTGTACTGAACGAAGATTGTGATGCTAAAAATGAATTTAGACTAATTAAGATGGATATTATTTTTGGCATTCCAACATAATACTTTCTATTTCATAGTACAAACATTATTGTACTGAACGAACGAAGAAAGATTTAAATACTTGAAACTCATCTCAACAAACATTGCTGGATTTTTGGTATAGATTTTTAATTAGAGAGCGGTTTAGAACCACTGTGAAGTTAGCTGTCGAGCGCCGCTCGGCTCACACACGCGAAGAACCACGACTAGACCATCAATTGTTCTTGATAATTTCGAATTGAAAGCGTTTGAAATTTAATAAAAATTACAAAACGATTTTTAATTTAAAATGTTCTAATTCGAAATATTGTAGATAGGTAAAATTTTAAAAAATGACGATATTTCGAATGGAATGAAAAGGAATTGAACTTGTGTTATTTGCGAATTAAAGAGTTTAAAATTGAATAATTGCAAATTGAATTTAATTAGATAGGAATTTTAATTATTTTTTTTCCAAACGATCAGAATTTAACAATTTTACTTTGGACGCAAGAATCTCGAAATTGAATGATTTCAGATTAAAACTTCGAAAGAGGACAATTTCAAAACGTTGAAAGTTGAATATTTTTCAATTAAATTTTTCAGAAATAGATCATGTAAAATTCAGAGGAATGAAAACTATGATTGATCAATGGAAACATTCAAAATGAAATGATTCAAAAGTGAAAATGTTTGCATTTTTATAAATTTAAATGAGAAGCGATATAAGTTTCACAATTAGAAACTGAAAACTACATTGAATATTTGAAAGTAAAAGCTTCTGAAGTTCTAGAAATCTAAATTTTTATTCAATTTAAGAAATTATGATTTAACATAAAAATTGATTAGACAAATTTGAATAAAAGATCAGAAAATAATTTCACCTTTATTTTCACCGTCAAACTGGAAAAAGTTTCAATTATAAAGCCTGTAAAATTAAATCGTTATAAAAAACGTTCGGAATGAAAAGTAATTTCAAATGAAAAATATTTAAAAATGAAAAAATGTATGCTACAAAAACTTTAAACTTAAACAAATCCGAACTTCATTTAAAAGTAAGAAAAAATGTGGTCGCAAAGAATTGTGATATAAAAACTTCTTTGTATTCAAACCAATTCCAATTTCCTTTTAAACTATTTCAAGATTGCAAAATTTCATATTGAAAGCTTGGATAGCTTTTTATTTAATAATTTTAGATTTCTATTGAATAAGTTTCCAAATTTTGAATGAAAACAATTTTAGAATGGAATTCTGAACTTTCATGGCAAGCGCTAAATTTTTAATTTTTCAATATCATAATTTTAAATTTTGCGATTAAAATTGAAATGTTTGTATTTCATAAAGTATAATTGAAAATTTCTAATTGTTAATTTCTAAACGATTTATATTTACTTTAAGTAATTTAAAAGGTTTAAATTTCGATTTTAGAAAAGTTTGTCGAATAAATTTTTATGACAAATCATTTTTTTTTAATTTGATGAAAATTTATATTTCTAGATTTTCCAAAGCTTTTACTTTGAAATATTCAATTTAATTTTTAATTCCCAATTGTCAAATTTCAAACGCTTCAAAATGAAATTTATTAAAATTCTACACTTTTTACATTTAAATTATTAAATTATGTTAAATGCTTTTAATTAGAAATAGCGCAATTTCCAATTATCTGAATTTTAAATAATCTATTTTTAAAAATTGTAATCAGAAAATATTCCATTTTTAATGTTTTGAAATTGCCCTCTTTCGCAATTTCAATCTGAAATCATTCAATTTTGAGATTCTTGAATTCGAATTGTAATTGTTAAATCCTGAACACATTGAATTAGTAATAAGACCATTTCAACTCCTTCCTAATGAAATTGTCCAAATAAAAAAAAATTAGTTTAAAGATTTTGAATTTTAAAAGCTTCCGTTTCAAATTTCTTACAATTTAAAATCATCCAGTTTGAACGCTTTTATTTACAAATGATATAAGGTAAATTCCTTCAAATTCCATTCGAAATATTGTTCTTTTTTACATTCTCATCATAATGAGAAGGTATTGGTTTTATGTGAAAAATAACTTTCGTGGATTCCATGAAATGTCGACGTTTTGAGGTCCCCCAAGTCAGAAAAAATATTTTTTGCGTCGGTATCTGTCCGTTTGTCGGCGTCGTCGTCGTCGTCATCGTCTGTATATCGCATAACTCCCGAAAGACTGATCAGATTGGATTGTGTCCTGGCACACAGTTTCAGGGACGAACAAAAAAGATCGAGTTCTTTGACCAGCTATTTTTGATAGAAATTCAAAAAGTTAGGGCACTTTCAAAATTTTTCAGACCATTTTTTTTTCAATTCATAAATTCCATGGACGGTCGACCACAGTACTCGTAAATTAAAACAAATTCTTTCCACAACTTTTTTCAATACAAAGTAAATTGACAGAGGTACAGCATTTTCAAAATCTCCCCAAAAAAGCGGAAATTAACACTCTAAGCCAACTAAAGCATGATGTGAAAAAAAGTCAGAGAAAGAAAAGTGTTACTTTTTGATAGTCCTACAAAATTATTATGACGACTTTTTGAGTTTTCTTAAAAAATCGGAAATTCAAATTTTATTGACACAAAACATAATGAATTATTGCATTCTCATCATAATGAGAAGGTATTGGTTTTATGTGAATAATGACTTTCGTGGATTCCATGAAATGTCTCGTTTTGCGGCCCCCTGGTTCAGCAAAAATAGTTTTTACGTCGGTGTCTGTCCGTCTGTCGGCGTCGTCGTCGTCGTCTATATATCGCATATCTTTCGAAAGACTAATCAGATTGGATTGTGCCCGGGCACACAGTTTAAGGGACAAAAAAGAAAGATCGAGTTTGTTAACCAGCTATTTTGGATAGAAATTCAAAAAGTTAGGGCACTTTAAAAATTTTTTAGACCATTTTTTTCAAAATTCATAAATTCCATGGACGGCCGCCCACAATACTGGAAAATTAAAACAAATTATTCTGCATGTAATCGGTGACTTGAGCTTGCACACCCTGCCCGATTGGAAATGAATTCGTCCTCATGAAAAATAATATGTGCACATTATTTTGCAATATCTGAATAAGCAGCCCCAGACCGAGGTACAGAAATAAATATATGTAATATACACTTGATATAGTAAAGTTGAAAATAATGTAGAAAAGTTCGCATTTTCGATAAAAGCGAGTGCGAAGCACGAGACACGTGATGAGAATGTGTTCGTTAAAGCCGAAGGAGCTTTAACAAAAGATAATTCATAATCATCAAATGATAGTTGTTGATGCTTTGACCTTTATTTTTAAAAGTGGGGAAAATACAATGACCGAGCGCGTAACGCGAGGTACATACGTTATCGAGCGCGAAGCGCGAGAACCAACAGTCGCGCGCCCTAGGCGCGCTCAAACTTGGGAGATTTGAATTATTGAATTATTTTGGAACCACTCAAGCACAATCTCGTCGTGGTAATTAGATCGCAAGATAGTTTCTGACACTGTATATGGAAATTTAAATTTTTTGAATACTGGTGCATTTCGAGCGCATATGAATCCATATTGATGGATATCTAAATTCAGTGTAGGGCGAGGGGGGCTAGTGAAACGGATCTCTTCCTCTGTAGAATATTTTCGTATGAAAGCAATATTTTTCAAAATATATCATGTAACCGTAAAAATAAAGGTAGTTTGAAAAATTCACTGTATCTCAGAAATCACGAATTTGCATATAATATTGACATATACAGTTTGAAATGTAGCAATTAAATCAATGTGAAAATGGTAAGTTTGATGAAAAGCAACTTTTTCAGCCTTCTAAATATTTATCTAAAAGCAAAGCAAACCCTGCACTAAAATTATTTCCATGACATTTCTATTCAGTATACTGTATGTAACTTTCGAATGATTTATATTTGGAACCAAACAATTTTAATGTTTCAATCTAAAATTATTCAATATTTAACCTTTTAAACTTCAAATTGTGCAACTATTAAGGCTTTGAATTTGAAATAAAATTTCGGAATCATTCAATTGTTGACGTTTCAAATGAAAACAAGCTTAAATTTCAGGAGCTTTTAATTAAAAATGTTTCTGCCCTGATTTTAAAAATTTTAAATCAAATCATTTTTTTTTTTCAATAAAAAACATCTAAATATACAATTAATTTTGCGTAATTTTGGAAGATTTTTTTCAATATATTCATATTATACAAATCTCAAATTGCAAAAGAAGTTTTGAATTCCTTATTCTAAAAAATTTTTGCTTTAGTGACCGAACATTTTTAATTTAAAATTTGTTAATTTTCAAAGTTTGAAGTATGGTCAGGGAAAGTCAGGGATTTTGAAAAAAATGGCAAAAGTCGGGGAATTTTTGTGAGAAGCACGTCAGGTAATTGTCAAAAATAATCAGGACTGCCACACCGTGACAGTCGCTTTTTAAGGTGAAGTCACTATAATCACTCTGTTAGATGCAAAGATCACTTTAGCCACTTTTCTTGTAATAATTTAACCCATTGGTTAACCACTATTGAATTCAGGTCTATATCTAATTCTGCATTTTCTTGAGTTCTTTTGAAATATTTTAGGATATTTTAAAAGATTCAAAGAAGTTTCTAATAGATTCCAATCATCTGCAGGGAATTCAAAGCATTTTTAACAGTTTATATATTTTCCTTCTTCTGTTCTTCATCTTTTCTTTCATATTCACTTGTTCTCGGGAGAACCCGTTTTTCCATCATAGTCACGGACTAAGTCAAGTGACTGGTGAGATGAGGATGATATTAGTTAATTAATTAAGATGTTTGAAATCATTTGCGATGATGTTGTAGGTACAAAATAAGGAGCATGGTGTAATTTGCAGCTCGTCTTTTACCGCTGTTATGCTCACACAGCGACCGCGAGTGTTGGAAGTGACAACAGTCGCCTCTGGATGCTTTCTTAGAGCTACCATGTAACAGTTTATTTGAGAAGTTTTAGGCTCCGGAAGCTACGATCATGGTTCATTAAAGCAACCAATCCCAACGCAACTAGAACGTGTACATCATCCACTTCTGCTTCTTCTGTCCTGGAAGGTAAGCAAGAGCGAGGAATGTATGCGAGATAACATCGTGCCACACTGTTCCATGGAGTCAGGTCTCTAGCCGTAGATGATCTTACGCGGTAGATGGGACAGTTGGAGATAAAGGTTTCACCTCTGGATACTTTTTAGAGCCACGAATCTTTGTACAATTTGATGAGGAACAGTGTTGGCCGACCAGATGAAGTGATCCCAGAAGAACAGCCTTTTGCATCCGGTTTGCGATGGAATGAACCTGACGCTGTCAAGCCGGAATCTTGCTGAGTTGGCAAAGAAATGAAGCTTTCATACCTTCAAGACAGCCAATTATGAGAACTACAAGATGGACTTTGTAGCCTTGGTACATCCTACTAAGCTCGAAAGGAAGTGCTTGATATTTCGACCGTTTTTCTTCCTCCTTTGCCGTGATATTACCATCAGCTGGTGCCGAGAATTCCATCACAATATATCATCCTCATCTTCAGATCTTGGAGAACAATATCAGGCTTCGTAGCACTGATGCGTTGAGTGGTTGAGAAAGAGAAATTCCAGTAGATCTTATACTGATCATTCTCCACAACGGACTCGAGCTCCCTTTGAGCGTATGGCAAGATGAGCAATACATCAACATCATAGAAGTGCCTAAGATGGTAATATAACACTTTTAGAGCCGCATTATGTCTCTCTATGTAACCGTAGCGTGCATACTTTAAGCATCCACTGAGAACATGTCCAAGTGTTTCTGGCTCTTGCTTGCACGCTCGGCATTGGTATCGCCTACAGGTACATTCATTATGCACTCGCGGTAAACTAAGGTATATAAAACGAGAGCTTTTTCCGTTAGGATTTTCTCTTTTGAGTAAAGGTCCACTAATTTTATTAAAAAGTGTATTTTTAGTTGTTGCATTTCATAGTTTTAGCTTTCTCTTTTGTAGTGCGCTCAGCTTACGTCCCACGTAGGGCCATATCTTAGTAAATCAGCTTGCCGATGTGACGGTCGAACCGACGAAGGCACTTTCGGCGTAATACAGGCCTAGAGAAGGCTTTTGGCATTTTCCCTAATGCCTGTCATCTTTGCTTCTCTTGACAGTCAGCACTGTCCATTCTTCAGTCGTGCGGCAGCCTCCGCAAGGGTGACTGCGTTTACTCGGTTGTCGCCTTATTTCAGTTTTCATTAATCATTTGTATTTTCTTTTGTGTTTATAATAAATTATACTATTTGCTAAATCAACACAACGCCTGTGCAAATGTGGAAGAAAATCCAGACTCTTTACGGTGACTCAAGTGTAGATGCAGTGCAGGATGCGTGGGAAAAATTTTATTCGTTTAGGATAAATGAAAAAGAATCGGTCGCAGTTCAAATAGAAATATTCGAGTGCATTTGAAAGAAACTAGATGACGCGGGTGATAAACCGTCGGACACGGGAATTCTAAATAAATTGCTGAGCAGTTTGCCTGCGAAGTTTTTTTATTTTCGCGTTGCGTGGGAGTGCACTCCGGAAGCGGAAAGAAAAACTGAAAACTTAGCTTCTGGATTGATCCGAGAAGACAAGCGTTTATCTGAAGATGAAGTATCGACGCTCGCGCTTCACGTACAAAAAACTTCAATAAAAAGCCCACAGACGAAGAAAAAGTCTAAAAAGGATATTGAAGAATTAAAATAGCGAACGCGCTGTGGGATTTGTAAAGAAAAGGGCCACTGGGCGCGCGAGTGACCGAATAAGCATGTAGGCAAAGACTCTCCCAAAGTGAAAAGTGCGAACGCAATGATCTCTAACATTGTTAAAATATATAAGTGCGCAAGTGATAATCAAACGGAGTTGTGGCTTGCTGATACCGGTGCCGGTATGCACATGAGCTGTCGCAAAGACTATTTTTCTATCCTGCATCCAAATTCGAGTGACTATAGGGTAAAACTAGCAGATGATCGAGTTTTCCGTGGGATCTGTGACCAAAAAAGCCTACTCTTTCCATTAATTTGAGGACAGATGTGAAATTCGTGAAAACGATGGCATTCTTGCCCTGCGAGGAGTTCCACATGGAACGCTTTTTCAGATGTTATTTAAAGTGAAATTTCCTAGTGAGTGTAATGCTGCTAAAGTAAACGGACATGAAAAAATTAAGCTTTGGCTTGAGCGGATGGATCACGAAAATGTGCGTGCTGTTAAGCACACGTGTACACAGCTCGGAATAGACGGAGTCGTTGGCGAACTTTTTTTTCTGTGAGGGATGCGTTTTGGGTAAGCAGTCCCACAAGCCTCACCCCAGCATCGGATCAGAGAACAATTACGGTCCAGGCGAAAGAATACACACAGATGTTTACGGGCCTGTAAATATAAGCTCGCAAAGCGGCACAAAGTATTTCTTACTGTTCAAAGATGAGAGTACAGGATTTAGGAAGGTATATTTCATGGCCAATAAATCAGAAGTCGTCAACAGATTCAAGAAGTTTGAAGCATTTGTGCGTACTTAGGTTGGCACACAAATAAAAGTTCTGCGCTCGGACAACGGGACGGAGTATACCTGCAGGGAGTTCCAAAACTTCTTCAAAGAAAAAGGAATCATTCATGAATTTTCGTCACCATATATTCATGAACAGAATGGACGAACGCGAGATTCGTACGCTTGTATTAAAGCAAGGAGAATCAACTGCTCCATTTGAGAAGTGGTTCAAACGGAAGCCTACTATAAAGCACTCAAAGATCTTGGGCGCGCAAGCCTACCTGAATGTGCCAAAAGAAAAGCGGCACAAGTTTGATCCAAAGAACAAGCTGGTCCCTTTTGTCGATTTCGATGGTGAGTCGACAAACTATAGACTCCGGGATAATAATTCAAAAAAAGTTGTAATCAGCAGTGATATAACCTTCTATCAGAGTACCATTTCAAGCGCTGGACACGATGCAAAATCTCAGGAGATCGAAATCGTATTCGATCCCGGATAGAATGGAGCCGATTGAGCAGCAAGGACCGCAGGTCAAAGAACAGATCGAGGTCCAATGAGAAGAATCAAGAGGCTGTATCGAGTGATAATGCTAAAAATTGGATAAATTCCATGGACGAGAAGGTGCAAGCTCTCACAGAAAATCACACCTGGTATTTATGTGATTTACCTGAAGGCAGACGAGCAATAAAATGCAGGTGGATTTACATAACGAAAGTTGACGCAGCGGGGAATCTGAAAAGGGACAAAGCTAGACTAGTAGACAAGGGGTTTCGACAGCGCAAGGGAATAGATTTCTTTGAAAACTTAGCACCTGTTGTCCGCTACGAGTCAATAAAGATTCTTCTTGCAATAGCAGCAAGAGAAGATTATGAGATTATGAAGTTTGATGTCAAAATGGCGTTTTTGTATGGAGAATTTAAAGAAGAAATCTATCTAGAGCAGCCTCCAGGTTACACGGACGAGAATCAAGCGAACGCATTCTTAAAGCTACAAAGCAGTCTATAGGGACTGAAGCAATCACCGAGATGCTGGAACGAGAAATTCACGAGGTTTCTGAAGGAGTTTAAACTTGTGAATATAACTAAAGTCGGCGTCAAAAGTACGCGACCCTCACTTTGAACGCTTGCAACTCGTTAAAAAAAATCGCAGAAATTATTGGCCAGGTAAACTTGAAAGCTTAAGGTATCCCAAATTGAAAGATATATATGTTGTTGTTCTAAACAAATTTTTACGATAGAGCTGATGTAAAACGTGCCAAAAAACAAGGTTTTTGAGACACTTTTTTTAAGCCTCGAATTTCGAGGCTTCACAAAACGAGCTGGACGTCTTGAAAGATCTGAAAAAATTCGCAGACGCTCCTTGAAGTGTCCAGAATGCAACTAAGTTTTCCAAATTTCGAAATATGAATTTGTCATGGTTCGTGTTATCGAATGCCTTACGGTAGTCAATCCAAGCCATGGACAGATTGCGTCGATACCTGATCGAGTCATAGGTTGTACACCTGTCTAGTAACAGTTTCTCTCTGCAACCTGCCAGCCTTGTCTTGCATCCACGTTGTTCTACTATTGCATTCCATACCGGCTCGATAGATGGTAATATCCTCTCTTTGAGGATGCCAGGGAATAGCTTGTAGCTGCTGTTTAAACAAGCTATGGCCCTGTAGTTCTGTGGACATGACAAATCTCCGGTCATAGGGATCAATACCGTGCGTCCTTCCTTTTAGTCACTGCGGGATAGGTTGTTCTCCGTTTAAGAAAGTAGCCAATATACGAGCTAGATGTTGGTGCGTAGAAGTGAACTTTTACCACCAAAAGTCGTTGATTTTATCTGGCTCGGGGCGCTGAAAAGTTCTTAGTTCTAGCGAATAACTTTTTTTACTTTTTCAGCAGTAATCAGTGGACACTCCTCCTCTGGAGCCTGCAACCTTTGCCTTTGGCAAAAGTTACGAAAGAGCTATATATCTGAAGCGTCTTCATTTAGCTGATAAGTATCTTCATATACTTCCTCCCCAAAGACTAGAATCTCCTCTCGGCTAGGCGGATTTTTAATGGTACATGACGTTTTATTGAACAGGCGGGAAAGATTACTAAAAAAGGTGGAATTTGCCTGAATTCATTTCACTCGCCGTTCAAGGCGCTGTTTCGCTGTTGAAAGCAATCTATTTTTTTGCAACTTGCACTTTTTTCTTGTGATTTGCTGCCCTTGAATTTCGAGGAAGTGCCCTAACTTTTGAAGTGATTTTTTTATTTGATGTTATGTAGCTAATCACGCACAGAATATTTAGTGCATGCCGTCTCGCCGTTTCAATTTTAAACTGAAGCTGTGCAATATGCTGGCGAGTCTTACTCAGGCTTACTTAAGTATCGTTACTTCTATTGTCGCTAAGCAGGGAGACCGCCTTCTCATAAACTACACAGTTCAGATTCCAGAGATTAGCATCTTCTGGAAGCAAATCGGGGAGAGCATTATCAGCTTCAGATAATGTTTCCATCCTGAGAAAGAGTTTTTGGTGGATAGATCTCCTACTTCTCGTGTTGACATTATCTGCTATCTGCGAAGGTGATCTTGCTGGAACGGGTTGTATGTTCGCTGGAGGATGTTGCTCTTCCTCTTGCCGAGAAAGAGCTTCATATTCGTTTTTGCGCAAAAAGGATACCTGATCTCTTAAATACTGATGAGTTTCATGAGCATATTCTGGGTGCATATTGACCAACGGTCATGTGACCTCTTCAGGAATCCTCTTCGCACCGGTGAGTTTCTTTGTCAACAGGTAAGGATGTCCCTCCTTGCTTGCCTGGTCGTCGCCTCGATTCGATCCTATTGGCAAACTCCCAACTGAACCATGGCCTCCATCCAAGAGAGGCCTATTGTGGGTGGCACTGCGCGATACTGGTGACGTAACCGCATAATTCGTTGCATTGGGGAGGTAGCCCAATGCAACGTGTTTGACTGCAAGAGCCGGAGCTCTTGGGCGATGGGGTCTCCGCATCGATATTATTATTATTATTTTGTTGGTCCACCATTCACCCATAGGTGCTCATTTCTTGATACTTCGCTACTAAACACAGTAGCGAAATGCGGCAAGTGCTTAGTACATTCGTTGATGTCAGTCGTTATTGGAACGCTTTATTCTGCTGGCGCATTCGTCATACTTCACGAATATACATACTGGAGAGCTTGTTTATTTTCTCAAGAGCCCGTTTATAAGGTTCCAACATTTATCCTGGATAGCTCGTTTATAGGGATTCAACATTCATACTGGGGAACCTGTTTATAGGGATTCAAACATTCAGCCTGGAGAGTCCTATAGGGATCCAACATTCATCCTGGAGACCTAGTTTATAGGGTTCCAACATTCATCATAGGGAGCTCGTTTATAGCGATCCAACATCCATACTGGAGAGCCAGTTTATAGGGAACCAAAAATTTATCCTGGAGAGCCCTATAGGGATCCAACACTCATACTGGAGAGCTCATATATAGGGATCCATCTTTCTCACAAACGTTAGTTCCAATGCCAACGACTTAGACCAACAGTTCAAAATATTAATTTTATTTACATTAGACAGCGAAGCCTCGATGGCCCAGACGATAGCGCGTCAGACTTCCATGCAGAAGGTATGGGCTTCGATCCCTGAGCTGGGCAACAATTAAAATTTTTCTACATACTTCTACCGGGGTGTCGGTGGTTCGGAACCCACCTTAAACTGTAGGTCCCCTCAGAAACAGCTGGTGCCTTGCCAAGTATGAATGGGCTCTTTCGAGGGCCTATGCTTGTGGGTCGAATCCGATTTTGAGAAGACTCGAAAATGAGTCAGCGATGTTCTTGCGCTTGGGTCTCCTGCTGGAAAACCACGCTCGATAGTCCCTGGCCGACTTCGAGTAATTAACACACATACGCATACACTTACATAATACACTAGGCCAGTGCTTCGAATCTGTGCATCTAACTGATGACCTCAGAGGGATCGCTCCGTCCACCCTAGTCTGGCCATATAACTTCTCTGAGGCCTGCTAGGGAGGCTGCCGAATGGCAGGGTTGGTGAGGATCACTTTGCCCGATTAACAAAGTATGACATCATGTACTATGCGATAAGTATGCCTGGCACCTGAGAGGTTTAATTTCAGTATGTTGGTAACAATGAAACCTACCGAGATCCAAAAACTCTCGGCGAAGATGGCCGGATTCGGGGTACTGCCTTGAAAATAAGCACGCGTGTGGCACAATAGGCTTCATAGTGTACAAACCAAAAATTGGTAGTCAAAAATTAAATATGTGATTGTCACAGTCATCTACCGTGTACGCGGAATGGCCATAGAAGGCGATTTTAGTCGCTATCATTGTTTACGCCCAGAAAACTCCGGACGATGCAGCACGTGTTCAACAATACTGTCTTCTGAATTACTTGTAGCAAATTTCGAGGTCCCAGCTCTTCCAGAATTTGTACGCACCTCGCATGAACGTTCGCATTGGTGTAGATCACGACCGGGACATCTGGACGATTGTACCTGTACGACTCTTCGTCAGTAATTGCCTCAATCAGAGCGTAGTCGTCCAGGATCAGTGGAATGTTTATCTCCCCACGGGAAAAATGCAGCTTTCTGCATTATTCCAAGCCCAGAGGTATCCTGATATCACAGGAGAACTGCAGCAAGATGTTAAGCAGGCTGTTCAGTTTAGACTCTGAGCTTGTATAACCCTTTCTGTCGTTCATGTACAGGAGGTTAGTAAATTCATACTCAGCCACTCCCGCCTCAATTTAAAACCCATATGACGTGTTTTTGAGTGTCCACCTTAGTGGGTTCAATGCTAAGTAAAACCATAGTGTGCTGAATGAATCACCTTGGAAGATTCCTCGGTTAATGGGCAAGGGCGGGGTATCCCTCATCATCCCACGACTAAAACATTTAATCCTTGCGCATGATCCAGAAATTGGTTGACGCGAGATCATATCTTATGTCTTAAGGCCCTCAAGTAAATAATCGTGGGGTATTAAGGGAATCGCCTGTTGGTAGTCAATGTAGGCCATGTGCAAATTGCGTTGGTGGTGTTCGGCAAGCAACACATCCTTTTTGTTCTTCGGAAAGGACGTTGTTCTTCTCACAATATTTATAGACGAAGTCAGGAATAGTAACCGTGAGATACTTATAGAGTGTCGAGAGGCAAGTAATTGATCGGTCATCACTAGGACTAAAAGCATCTACATTTTTGGGAATAATATATGTTACGCCCTTTATCATAAAGGAGGACAAGGACGGGGTGCATAGTCTCCAGGTATTTTTAACAGAAGCTGTGCATTTCATCTACAGCAGGTGCTTTCCAGTTCTTAGCCCTCTTTAGGATGCGAGTTACGTTGGAGGCTGAGATGGAGACTTAATTCATGCCTGGCAATCGTGTAACTCTGTCCTTTTCTAGACGGAGCCAAGTCGTGTCCAGTTGACTTGACCTATAAGTACCCCAGATGCTCGACAAATATCTGGCCATTTCCTCGGCCCCAATAGTTCAAAATAATTGTTAGTCATGTTTTCACCGTCTGGTGAAAATTAAATCGTCGTAGTCGCGCTGATAGGATCATGAGTCTTTATGTAAGATAGTCAATCACTTCGTCCGCTAAAGGTTTTACATTCTCAACAAAATTTAGGGATAGTTTGACAAACTGTAAAAAATTATTTTAGTTTTTTGAGGCTTATAAAAATGATGGTTCGCCTAGAAAAGCTTATGTAGACTACGCAAAAAAAATTATTTTTTGCAATTTTGCACGATTCTGAGAATTACGAATTCTTTAAACTTATGCTTGCCCCGCAGAACCTCAGGAAATTGATCGATCTATTTCAAATTCAAAAAATGTGATAAGAGTGCCAAAATGTAACTTGTCATTGCTACGCTGTTTTTCATTCCCAATTTTTTTTTTCTCAACCCATCCTTACTTATAATAAGCTAATAGTCCATTCCATAGATTTGGAAAATTATTATACTAAAGATGTCTTGACACCAGACAATGAAGTGAGACAGTAATACACAGTCTCATGAGCTTTGGTCTTACAACAGCCTGGCATGAAAAATTCCTTATTTTACATCAAGGCCAAATCTCAAAAAATGAAAACAGTAATTTAAAAATACATACGGCTCTTGAAGTACGTCACAAAAAGAAGCTTTTAATTATCACGATACAGTGAAAGTTTTCCGTGAAGCATGAGAACAAGACAAGAGTCGTATTTGAGACATTCTAGAGACGTCCAAAGGGTGTCACTGTCGGTCTGATTACTGTCCCATGGACGTCTTATGTCCTGAGAACTTTTTTAGAAACATTTGACATCCACATGGCAGCACTCGGAAATACACTAGCTTCTTCAGCTTTGTAAATTTTTATCTCAAGAAAAAATATAGAAAGAAACTCACTATTAGCTGGAATTATTGCATGTGCACTCATAAAACAGAAATAATTGTAATACAATGTAATTCAATTATTGTTAACAGTTTTTATAAACAAATTCTTATTAGTCTTTTTCCTCATAGAAAAAAATGTTTGTTTCACGCTAATTACTAAAATTTTTAACAATAGTTATAATTTATAACGAGACATTAGCATAAGTCAACATTTACTGTTTTTATAAACATTTTTATAAACAAATTCTCAATAAATGAGCTTTCTCATAGCTAAATTGATTTTTCTGACCAAAAGTGATTCACAATTGGCTTCAAAGACATTTAGATACTTCGAGCCTTATCAAACATAAATAATATAGATTGTTAATAACAATTTCATTAAACAAATTTCCCAACCGGCCGTTCCCTCGTGGAAAAAATGATTTTTTTTTTAAATTATTGTTGAAATGACTTTTCTTGCGATATCTTGCTATATACATACTAAATTATATAAAAAATATTTGTTGTGAGTGTTATGAAGATTTTTTCAAACAAAATATAAAATTCATTATTTTTACATACAAAAGAGACGTTTTGTTTACCGAAATTATCCGACAATGAACTGACAGTGGTTCAAAAACTGAATACGCGATCAGAATCTGCCGTTTGATCGTAGACAAAAGTTATTTTTTCTTTAATAATTTTTGTGATAAACTTAATTGTGATATTGAACCAACTTGATTGATTAGCAATTGATATATCTGTTTGTTATAAATAATTTTCCAGACATAAACTATATGCTTATCATTTTTACACAGAAAGAAGAACAGCAAAGTGCAGTATCAATTGATATTTATAATAATATTATTATAAAAAGCTTTGAATAAAAAAATTAATATTCAGCAGTCGAGTCAATCTTGGATTCGAATAGTTCTATTAGTTCTCCGATTTCTTGATCTATATTATTTACGTTTGATAAAGCTCGAAGTATATAAATGCTTTTAAAGAGAATCGTGAATCACTTTTGGTCGGAAAAATCCATTTAGCTATTAAAAAAACTAATTTGTTAAGAATTTGTTTAAAAAAATGGTTCACAATGATTAGGTTAAATATTATTAGAATTATTTCTGTTCCTTGAGTGCAGGTGCAATAATTCCGGCTAATAGTGAGTTTCTATCGGAGTAGAATTTTCTAATGCGTTCCCTAACGGTTTACATTTTCCTTGTAACTCTCCCCAATTCCTTTACCCCCCCCCCCCACACACATACTTACATGGTGGTGGGCGTGGGACCTGCAGTTTGAGATGTGTTCCGAACCACCAAGAACAACAGCTTTAAGTACTTAGAGAACCTTTTTCTCGGAGGGTACCGGTCCCACGACTCTCCAAAGATGAACAACTCCCTTGCTAGGCAAGTGTTAAACACATGTTCCGCCGAGGCTCTTCCTCAGTGCGAGACGGCAATTGAACTCGCAAGCCGACACAAAGCTTAAATGGCCAATTTTGTCACTTCATTTTTTATATCTTGTTGCTCTGTAAAAAAATAAAAAATTGCTAACCACAGTTTCCTTAAAAATTTAAAGCTGAGCATTTCTAAACCAAGTTTTTTAACCGATTAAGAAATACGGCCTGTAGTTGATTATGAACAGTAAATGCCTATTCCAGACCACTGTGCGACGGTGCCTTGACACACAAATTTTTTTTCAGAGATTGCAGTCACTGTGCAGGCCAACTTCAGAGTTTTCACGTCCTCAGAACTCTCAAGAAGATACCGGAAATATACCCAGCAGGAGAGAAAACGAAGTTTTTTGTAGTACCGTAGCATTAATTCTTGAAGACTTGCCACCGAAATATACACCACCACCAAGTTATACTACGGCAACTGGCGCTAAGGTGGCTAAATTATTGAGACAAAGCTTCAGAAAAAGTGTGCGACGTATAGGAAATATATTAGGTAAAAATAATACCTGTGAATCTAGAAGTATATTACCTCCATCTCCACCGGAATACGAACCTTAAGATATACTGTTTCCACGCATATTTGGTTTTAAACTCGAAATTTCTTATTCTCGTCATACAATACTCAAAGCAAATTCTGTTGCCTATTTTAGACAATAGAACGAAACGTCGAAAAATTTAAACATTATTTTTCAGATACTAATTAAAACAAGATAAATAATCTTTTAATTAAAATAAAGAAATATATCTTGTTATGCATTTACTATTCATATAACTAATCATTTAGATGATAAGAAAAGGTGATCTTAATTGTGCTTAATCGTGCCTTAATTGTAAATACGAATAGTTAAAAAATTACATATATTATTCGTCCGCCTATAGACGGCGATACGTTCGTCCGGTTCCACAAAAGCTTTGAGTCTTGTAGGGAAATTATTAATTAATTAAAAATAAGAATGTTCCCGATTAGTTCAGTTCACGTAATTATTACTTCTCATTCTTTAATGTGTAAATGACATTTAATGAATGTTGAGTTCATTAAGTTCTAAAAAAAATTATTTGAGAAAAAATGTGTCAGAAGTACTATATATCTCTGTATTCTATAGAATAATCTATGTCTTACATTCTTATTTTTAATCAATTATTAATTTATTTATAAGACTCAATGCTTTTGTGGAAAAGCGCGAATTTAGCGCTGCCAATCGGTAGACGGCTGAATTTGACCCGTCAAGTGGAACTCGTAAGCAACAACGACATGTCTGAGTAGTCGGATAGAGCTGATTATTATATTTCTTTGTCATGTACGTAACCTCAATGGCGTGCGAGCAATATGCGTCGCATGTGCGACTCATATTATTACCTGGATTAGATCTCGTGCATCGTACTTGATTGGTGATTTTCTTAAATGTTATGCAAATCAAACTTCGATCTAAGGATTGGCATCTTTTAGCACACTGACAAGACGTAAAGTTTATCATCTGGAACAAAAAACCAATATGACTACTGTTCCTTATCTTTTTATTATAGTTAAGAAAAAAGATCAGCTTGAAGGTTTTCTTCAGTTTTCCCAATGTAAAAGTAGGAGAGCTGGTCAATAATCTCTGAACAGCACCCCTGCTAACGTATCGAAAAACTAAAAACGATTTTATAACATCCTCAATTTTTTGCATAAATAGTATATGCAATGATATTTTCAAAAAACCGCTAGCCATGCTACCCAGGAACGGAACAGGGCTTTTCAGAATCCCTGCTAACATGTCAAAACTAATGGTATCGTAAAAGAATTTTATTAATGCCCCATGTGATAATGGAATTTGATTGTGATGATTGATGATCTGTATATGCAATGATTTATATGTATCTATGATTTTTTGAGGTGATATTACCAGAAAATAAAAACCTGAAAAGAAAAATACGATATATTTTTCTTCTCGCTGAATATTTCAATCGCCGAACGAGGCGAAACGTTCGAACGTGGTAGCGAGTTCGCACGAGCAACGTGTACCTTCGGGAGTTACGGGCAAGGCCACGTGACGTATATTCCAAACGAAGGATCTGAGAATGAAAATACAAATATTTTCGGACCTCAACTCATTGTACCTTTGATTAAAATGTTTGGAATTAAATTAAATATTAATAATTGAGAAACCTAAATGAAAATGTTCAGGGTGTTGCATTAGCAAGCTTTTCCACTAGATTTAAAACTAAATGAAACTTAGATAAGAGAAAATCAAAAATATAATGGCTCACCTTACTAACACAGAAAGCGATCATGTTAATTTGGATTTGGAAAGTGCTGTTGCACTTCCAATCCAAAATGCTAACTTGAATACTGTCATAATTAAAATCTCTATTAGAAATATGGCGTCTACAACACATAGAAACATGGAAGCTATATCTAAAATAACAAATAGTTCGAAAGCTCGTAGTACAGGTTTCGCTAGAAAAAAAATTGGAAACCACAACCATTAATAATAGATCAAATAGGGACAAAAGAGCACAAATGTCATTCACTGAACTAACTCAAATCAGGAATGAGCAATCCCCACCCCACAAACTTACTCAACCCAGAAACAGAAATACAGAGACTTTGACTCAATAAATAATACTTTATTTTGGGAGAACGAAGATATCACACTAGTTGCGTCGATACCAATAAATAATCAAAGACAAAGTACACACGAAACTATTCGTCTCGAAAACAAAAACAGATCAGAACAGAGGAAGATTTTTTAAAGAAAGGGATGAAAGGGCAAAACACTTAAGACTTAGTTCAGACCCGTCAGCTCATAGCTCTTTTGGAAGTAGAAAAGAAATTATTGAACCTAACAATAGGGAACTTAAAAGCGAATAACGCAATAGACAACCAGTGCAATTTGATTTAAGGGAACATTCACAATAATCTCGTCAGTTTTCCTACAATAATATTAAAAACCGTGACAGAATAAGTGTTAATAATTTGAGACTGCAAGATACCAATGACAGTGAACCATCAGAGGAAAGAAATAGTTTGAACCAAAAAAGATCTCGTAGACTCTCGATAACAAGGGACAGGCTCAACGGACATTCGCGAATTCATGTAAACAATTCAGACATAGAATACGCATTCAAAAGTAATATTAATAATAATGAAACGATTCCAGCTTCTTGTTTCCTCTTCGTAATGATACAAACACTATTTCAAATTATGAGCAACTGGCCAATTAAATTTCGGGACAACAAAGAAAATAGTCACGTGCATTTTTGAGAAGAATTAAAAAGATTTAAAAGGGGTTATAGGATAAATGACGGTGATATTCTGGAAAACTTGGATGCGTTGTTAATCTCAAGACATCCACTCATACTTGACAGAAATAAGGAAACTTTTCACTAAAATATACTCTAGAAACAGTCGTGAATAGAAATTACGCTGCACTTATAAAAATCTTAGAATTATATACAAAATGTATATCAAACAAAACGATTTTTAAACTTTTGAAGAATTAGAATATTTAGGTAAAAAATGGCAAACTGAGATAGATAAATCTAAAATTCCAGGACAAGTCTTTCAAATAAATAAACCTCAAATCGAGGACAAAAACTAACCAAAGCTTATAAACTGTTACGAGGATCGAAACAATTTGGACAATAATAAAAAAGATGAAAGATAAAATCAAAACGGTCAAAATTATAACCAAACCAGAAAACAAAATTAAAGTAACCAGGATAAAAAACCTTATAAAAATTGATTCCCATTATTACCATTTTCCAAATTAATACCAACAAAATCAAAGGCACAATTTAAGACCTATATTCCCACCTAGTTCCCAGCCAAATTATCAACCTACATTCCAAAATAATAGACCTAGATATCCATTCAACCCTTATAACCAAATATTTCTAATGTTTAACCAAATGTTACCAAAAAGAAACTTCCCAAAAACCAAATTACGGGAATAAAACCCAAAAACTAGGTAATAATTCTAATCAGAACTCACAAGATAACATGAGGTCAAACTCGGGTAGAAACAGGATTCAAATCCACAAAACGCGAGTTTAAATGAAAATTCACATAATTAGAATTGTTACCATCGTGGTTTAGCCGGCCATTTTAAAAAAGAATGCCCATATTATACGTGCACCCAGGAAAACTGGACGTTCAGGTATTAGGTCAACAAATATTACAACCTATTACCGAATCGCCCAAAATATTAAATTCCAATAAATACAATATAACGGAATAACGTTTCCTTCTGATGACAAAATTTGAAAATAATTTATTTATAATGTTAGTAGATACAGGTGCCGCACATACCTATGTAGGCAAGGAATTATTGAAAATATTCCAATTATTCAATATCTATACGTCTCTTGAAAACTAATGGTCCCGAACGGAGAAACCGTAGATATAATTAAACAAGTAGTAATTCCAATTATTATCGGAAAGTCAACAAAACACTTAATGTTCAGCTTAGTCCCAAAATTAAAATTTGCAAGTATTTTAGGTACGGTCATTCTAAAAACCTTACGGATAATCCTAACTTATGACTCAGAAATTTGGTGGTTACAAGGTAATCCTCCCCGCTATCTTGTGGAAGCACATGCAAACACATTACTCATTCCACTAACTAATGAGAAAAATAAAATAAATGTGACACTCAAGTTAAAGAAAACAAGGAAATTAAAAATGTCGATATTAGGGATAAACCGTTAATTAAAGAAGAAGTAATTGATTAAGATAAGAAACCGAATTAATCTAAAATGTGCAAGAGTATTTAAAAAATCCATCTGTTCAACCAAATTCCTATAACAAATCCTACAAAGGATATCCCAAGTTTAATAAGCATCCACACATGCGACTAATTCCAACGTTTAGAGAGTATCCCCACCCAAGACACTAGTGACGACTCAAACACACATGACTTATTCAGCTTAGGCACACCTGGAATTAGGAAAAAGGATGAATAAAATAATTAGGGAAAGATTTTTCTTACAATAGTTAATACAAAAAATTTGTACAAAAATTACGACGGTAAACTTTGGAAGGATAAAAAAGGCACTGAAAGAGAATCAAATGGAATCTTATAAAGCTGATGAGGTATCAGACATTCAAAGCAGAAAACAATGGCTAATATACAAAAATAGATCGATCAAATTGAATAACATATCGGACCATTTGGAAAAAATTGTCGAACAAAACAATTGTTCGCCTGAAAGGGAAGGTATCGTTGAGCTTAACGAAGGCAAGAATCCCAATTATAAAATAAAGTAAAAGTCCACGGCCACGTCCCCATTAAATAACGAATCTAGCTCGTGAGTCCTAAAATAAAATAAATAATTTATCATGCATTAGATAACACGGGCACACAAAAAAAAAGAAAGTTGTCTGAACTTTTGACCAGACTATGTTGGTCTTATATTTTGGAGGTCGCTGAATCGAAATCCGGTGGCCGTTTGGTCTCATCAGATCAGGATTTTTCTCTAACCTCAAAAAACCCATTTTGTTCATAAAAAATGTAACCCGGTCACATTTTTGCAGGCCATTTGATACAAGATTTACCACCGGACTTCATTGGGGTATACTAGGGTTTTCGGGATCACTGATTTTGAATCCAAGGTTGGTTAACCTCTACCACGTCTGATTCAAGGTCATTTCAAGGTCAAAGTGAGAAAAACTGACTATATAAATCTAAAAAATATGTATATAGGTTTTTGGGGTCGTTGAGTCGGAATATCAGATTCGCTTTACCTTGTGAGGTAACCCAGAGGTGATTTCAAGGTCACGTCAAGGTCATACTGAGACGAAAGTGTTGGAAAAATGTGAGAAAAATCCTATTTAATTTTTTGGGGTCGTTGAGTCAGAACATGGGGTTCGCTTAATCGTAAGAGGTCACCCAGAGGTCATTTGAAGTTCACGTCAAGATTATACCGAGATGAAATGGTCAGAAAAATGTGAGAAAACTCCTATATGGGGTTTGTGGGTCGCCGAGGCCGAATATGGGGTTTGCCTAACCCTGTCAGATCACCCAGAGGTCATTTGAAGGTCATGTAAAGGTCATACTGAGACGAAATGGTTAGGAAAATCTAAAAAAAATTATAATAATTTTGGATTCATGCCAACCTCAAGAGGAGCTCAGTGAAACCTTGTGCAAAAGATATCACAAAGTCATCTTTCAGCATGATACCGCTCAGCTACATTGCTCTGTGTGAATGCTGAGATGGTAAATTGCCCACCTGTCGTTGAAGTTGCAAGTACGAAGAGAACAGCAAGGTTGTATTTTTTATTAATTTTGTAAACAAATTTTTTCTTCAATACATGCAAATCGAAATAATATTTCATTAATATATGAAAAACAAAAGAAAACGTTTTGTCTTTTGTTTCGCATAAAGTTTGGCAAAGCTGATAATAGAAAAAAAATGTTCACGAAGATGAACAAAAAAAAAAGGAAAATTCGACATTTTCTTCACTCTTTGCATTAACATAAAAGTCTAACAAACAAAAAATCCAAAATCAGACCGCATAAATCTCTTCAAAATTTAATGCTTAATTTTTCTTTAAAAAAATCCAAAATCGGTTAAGAAAAGCCAGCTACAAGTTGTTTCGAACCTCGTTTTTTGATTTCATTCCACTGTGTCACGTGGGGGTGCCCTGGTTGCAACCATAGCCCCCACGACCCGATAAGGACCCCTTGGCCACAAAACTTGGGCCCCCCCACCAAGGCTTCTTTTTTAACTCGAATAAGCGTAAATTTAGCACGTTAATCTAAGGCCCGTTCCCGGGCCCCCTGACTGCCGCCAAGCCAGCCAGCGCTTTGTGGAGGCCATGGTTGCAACTACACGTTACGTACTGTGAAAGACCCTGAATTGATTTTGACCTTGAAATTATGTCCAGGTGAAATTGTAGGATCAAAGGAACCCAAGACTCAAACTCCAAAATCTTCATGTTTCTTTTTTATTTTTTTTCCAACCGTTTCATATCAGTATGACCTTGACGTGACCTTCAAATGACCTCTGGGTAACCTCCCAGGGTTAAGCGAACCCCAGATTCTGACTCAACTATCCCAAAAACCTATGTAGGATTTTTCGCAGATGTTTCTGACACTTTCGTCACCGTATGACCTTGACGTGAACTTGAAATCACCTCTGGGTTACCTCACAAGGTAAAGCGAATATGAGACTCCGACTCAACGACCCCAAGAACCTATATACATATTTTTTAGATTTATATAGTCAGTTTTTCTCACTTTGACCTTGAAATGACCTTGAATCAGACGTGGTAGAGGTTAACCAACCTTGGATTCAAAATCAGTGATCCCGAAAACCCTAGTATACCCCAATGAAGTCCGGTGGTAAATCTTGTATCAAATGGCCTGCAAAAATGTGACCGGGTTACATTTTTTATGAACAAAATGGGTTTTTTGAGGTTAGAGAAAAATCCTGATCTGATGGGGCCAAACGGCGACGGGATTCCGATTCAGCGACCTCAAAAACATAAGACCAACATTTTCTCGTCAAAAGCTCAGACAACATTCTTTTTTTTTGTGTGCCTGTGTAATTTAATAGATTAGGAAATAATTGAGCCCTGTTGTTCTGATTGGTCAAACCCTATAGTAATGAGCAAAAATCTCGGTAAAAATTATAGATTTTGTTCAGATTTTGGAAAAGTTAATAATATTTCAAAAAAAAGACCTTTACCTAATCCCACTAATGGCCGAAACACTCGATAGTTTAGGATAGTGAAATTCATCACAAAAATCGATTTAAAATTAGCTTATTCACAAACACCGTTAGAGAAAAATTCAAAACCTAGTTAAACAATTCACAGTCCCTGGAAAAGGTATATATCAATTTGAAAGGATGCCATTTGGTCTAACCATTGCTCCAGCCACTTTCCAGAGACTGATGGACAAGATTATCACTCCAGACTGAAAGCCAAACGTTTTTTGTTATTTAGATTAAAGTAAACGAAAAAGGACATGAAGGAGACGACGAAAAAATACAACCAATCCTAGAATTCCGCACTTTCCCAAAATGATACCACCAATTTTAACATGCCCAGACTTCACACAACCCTTTCATCTTAAAACAGACGCGAGTAACACGGGGTTAGGAGCCGTACTTACTCAATCCATAGACGGGGTAAACTATGTAATAGCGTACGCAAGTAGAGGCTTGAACGGTGCCGAATGTAGGTAATCGGCATCATAAAAAGAGTACCTGGCTGTGGTTCGGGAATTATAGTTACTGGAATATGACCACGAAGTCATATACCGTAAAGGTAGCTCAAATTTCTTCCCTGATACTCTCTTGAAATCAGAAGAATCAGCAAAATATATAGCGTTTGCGTTAGCTTTCAGTGTAGAAAAACCAAAATCGAACGTTAAAGAAAAAACAGACGACTGGTACTCAACACAAATTAGACAAGTTAAAAAAATACCAGAAGAACACGAAAAATGGCGAATAGAGATTCGCAACTCTATTTTGACAGAACCGACACATTAAATTAAAATCCCAAAAAAAAACTCAGAGCTCAGGTCCCACGGGAAAACTACGGCGAAATCCAGGCGGGACATTTAGGCTTAGAGAAAACTTACGCGAAAATATTCTAACAGTTCGCAACAAACACCAGTAAAAACTCGTTAACATAGTTCACATCAGCATTTTTAAACCTAGGTCGTGATTTGGAACCACCTTAGTCTGTCCGAAGAAATTTAGAAAATAATAGCGAGGTGGAATTTTAGAATGTAGACAAATCGATGTACAGACTGAGAAAATTACAAATAATAAAAAAAAGAGGTCCAGAAAAATTTTAACTAAGCAAACGATAAACTAAAAACAGCTAGTCATTACAGCTTGAAATATTCTTAAATGTGATTATTTTTTCTCTTGTTATTTTTAAATGAAATATTCGGTGATCCACGGGAGTAGAAATAAATAATCCAGTGGGTATATTTTCGCACATAAACTCCTTCCTTTTATTGCAAATACCTAGCCCTAAATACACGAAACACTATATTTATGTAGTTAATCAAAATCTCTGTCTCTCAATAAAATTACGTTTTCACAGTAATGTTATTCGCTAACGATATTCAAGATCTCTCTCAATTCATATCAACCTTAGGGCCGATTTCGCCAACTGTGATTGAATACATGATTACTCATCATGATTATTCTTTAATCAAGGGTTTAATCATGATTAAATTGTAATGCGTTCCACCATGGACATTTTGACTCTGATTAGCTAATCAAATACCCTTTTCGTGATAACTCTGATATTCTCTTGTTACGCCGATTCTGATTGGCCGCTACAAGAAGAACGTTTAAGTTTCTTGCGCGTGCAAGCTACAAGTTGACGACATTAACAAAGTCATCTGTCATCCAGCAGAAGTCTATTTTGTCAAGAAGTGAAATAATTTTTCGTGAATGTAATATATTAAAATAATGTTAAATTTTTTCCATCACAATTACAGTTCAAAAACTAATAACGTAAATTATAAAGGCATTAATAGTGATTAATTAAAGGCGCTCAAAAATCTTTGATGCATATATAAAAAGCATACAAGAAGGAAGCTTTATGATGCGCACTGCGGGGTTACATTGGTTAAATATTTATTTTCAGCACTGCAAAATGAATTTATGCGACTGAATTCTTATTTCGTTAACTTATATATTTTACATATGCATTGTTTTCACAAACGAATTATCTCTTCCAATGATGTGAAAGAATCTGTAGGTAAGGAAAGTGAGGTTATTGGAACACAATTTACACTTTACGGACGCCTCATCAAAGATATTTTGGCTTCATAGTTTCTTTCCTCTACATATTGATAAAAAAGAAAGCGTAGATATGATAAAAATTATTATAAAAATGATCCACATTCGCTCTTAACATGCCCCTCATGAAAATGAAGATTCTCTTAATACCACTTTAAGATCAGTTTCAAACAACGTTTGGTCTTTTTCTGGTCTGTACCCTTCAGCCTATACCTGCATATATTTGAATATTCAACCAAAAAGACGAATTATGTAATTAATAAATGAATTTTACACTCAATAATTGAATTTTAAATTAAAAAAGATAAGTTTCCTACCAAAAATAGAATTCAGTTAAAAAAATGAATTTTCAACCACAAGAGAAACGAATTTCCAACCGAAAAGATAAACATTTTAAGCAAGAAATTCCATTTTCTACCAAAAAATACGCATTTTTAACAAAGAACATTGATTTTTAACCAAATATATTAATTTTCAACTAAAGAAGATAAAGTTACAATTAAAAATGGAAGAATTAAATTTTCAGTTAAACAACTTAATTTTTAACTAAAAAAAACAACAAATTTTCAACAAAATAGTTAAATTTTTCACGAGAATATTTCAATTTTCAACCAAAAAGACGAATTTTGTATTAAATACATGGATTTTATACCGAATAATTGAATTTTCAAATAAAAAAGATAAATTTCCTACCAAAAATAAAATTCAGTTTAAAAAATGAATTTTCAACCAGAAAAGAAACGAATTTCCAACCGAAAAGATAATCATTTTAAGCAAGAAATTCCATTTTCTACCAAAAAATACGCATTTATAAAAAAGAACATTGATTTTTAACCAAATATATTAATTTTCAACTAAAGAAGATAAAGTTACAATTAAAAATGACAGAGTTAAATTTTCAGTTAAACAACTTAATTTTTAACTGAAAAAAAACAAATTTTCAACAAAATAGTTAAATTTTTCACGAGAATATTTCAATTTTCAATCAAAAAGACGAATTTTGTTATTAAATACATGAATTTTACACTCAATAATTGAATTTTCAAATAAAAAAGAGAAATTTACAATAAAAAATGGAATAGTTAAAATTTAAGTCGAACAAACTAGTTTTTAACCAAAAAACGAATTTGTAACAAAAACAGTTCAGTTTACAAAAAAAAAAGAATTTCAAAGCAAGATTCTTCATTATCTACAAAAAAAAACGAAATTCCAACAAAATACATGAATTTTCAACTAAAAAAGATCAATTTTCATCAAAAATATAATAGTTAAATTTTTAGTTAAAAAATTGATTTTCAACCAAAAAAAAAAAAAACAGAATTTTTAACCAAGAAATTAGTTTCCAAAAATTGTTCAATTTCCCACAAAGCATATTAATTTTTCAGGAAATAGTTGAATTTTCAACAAAATCATGCATTTTCAACGAAAAAGGTTAATTTTCTACCAAAAAAGACGACTTTTCAACCAGAGTTCATGTTTCTACTAAAAAAAGATAAATTTTCAGTCAAAAATGTAATAGTTACATTTCAGACAAAAAATTAATATTTTACCAAAAAGAAGATTTTTCAAAAAATAATTAAAAGTTCAGCCAAATAGTTGAATTTTCAACCAAAAACATTAATTTTCAAGCGAGAAGATACATTTTCTACCAAAAATAGAATTCAGTAAAAAATATGAATTTTCAACCATAAAATAAACTAATTTCCAACCAAGAAGATGATAATTTTAAGCAAGAACATTTAAAATGGAATAATTTAATTTCCAATCAAACAATATCATTTTGAACAACAAAAATAAATTTTAAACAAAAAAATAGTTAAATTTTTCACCAAAATATTTGAATATTCAATCAAAAAGACGAATTTGTATTAAATACATAAATTTGACACCCAATAATTGATTTTTCATCTAAAAAAGATAGATTTCCATACCAAAAATAGAATTCAGTTAAAAAATGAATTTTCAACCAAAAAAGAAACGAATTTCCAACCAAGAAGATGATAATTTTAAGCAAACAATTTCATTTTCTACCAAAAAAGACGCATTTTTAACAAAATACATGAACTTTTAACCAAATAGATCAACTTTCAACTAAAGAAGAAAAACTTGCAATTAAAAATAGAAGAGTTAAATTTTCACTTAAACAAATTAATTTTTAACAAAAAAAAAAAAAAAAAAAAAAGTTGAATTTTTCACGATGATATTTCAAGCAAGAAGATTAATTTACTATAAAAAAGACGAATTTTAAACAAAAAAGTTGAATTTTCAACTACATAATAAAGATTAATTTTAAATTAAAAATGGAATAGTTAAATTTTCAGTTAAGCAAATTAATTTTTAACCAAGAAAATATTTTCAAAAAATTGTTGAATTTTCTACAAAGTACATTAATTTTTCAGGAAATAATTGAATTTTCAACAAAAATCATGAATTTTCAACTAAAAAAAAATAAATTTTCAACCAAAAATGGAATAGTTACATTTCAGAAAAAATTTAATATTTTACCACCAAAAAAAGAAGATTTTTCAACAAAATAGTTAAATTCTCAGCCGAATAGTTGAATTTTCAACTAAACAGATATAACAATCAAAAGTGAAATATTTCAATTTTCAGTTTTAAAAAAAAATGAATTTTCAACAAAGGAAAATCGTATTTTCAAGCAAAACGATGATATTTCAAGCAAGAAGATAAATTTTTTATAAAAAGAAATAGGTTTTACACAAAAAAGTTGAATTTTCAACTGCATTAAAAATATTATTTTTTAATTAAAAATAGAATAGTTAAATTTTCAGTCAAAGAAATTAATTTTTAACCAAATAAAAACGAATTTTCAACAAAATAGTACAATTTTTCACCAAAAAGATGGATGTTTTATAAAATACATGAATTTTCAAAAAAATAGTTCAGTTTTCAACCAAAATTATGACTTTTCAAGCAAGAATCTTAATTTTCTTCTAAAAAAGTGATGTGTTAACAAAATACATGCATTTTCAACTAAGAAAGATAAATTTTCTCCAAAAATGTAATATGTAGTTAAATATTCAGTTAAAAAATTAATTTTCAACCAAATTTAAGAATTTTCTACCAAAATAGTTCAATTTTCAACCCAAAAAGACGAAATTTCAACAAAATTCTTATTAAAAATATCATTTTTCATTGAAAAGGTTTAAAAATGTCAGTTTTGAAGTAAATTTTTAAAGATTTTATATCGAAATTATATTTATAAACATATTAATATGGCGTGTTGTTACTCAAATAATAAAATAAAATATTTTATGATAATAATTATGAACCAAAACTAAAATTTACAATTGGCAGTCTTCCCTTGTAAGTGTAAAAAGAAGTACGAAAAATAAAATTTAAAAACTTACCATTTTTAGAGTTAGTGCTGCTACCTAACATAAACATTGTCATACCAATTGAAATAAGTACCGCCGTAAAATACTCATAATACTCGTAGGAATTCCGTGAAATAAATTTTCCCATAATCATAACTGGAATAATTTTTGAAGCTTTTGCCAAAACCTAGATTAAAAATTCAAGTTAGTATAAAATTATCGACAAAAAATGTATTAGTCGCATTTTCAACCAAACAGTTTAATTTTTAAACGAAAATGACCAATTTTTTCGAAGATAGATTAATTTTCAACTTGAAAAGTTGAATTTTCGACAAAAAAGTTCATTTTCAGTCAACAGAGATGAATTTTCAAATAAGGATGACTTTTTTACGATAAAAGATGAATTTTCAAACCAAAAGGACAAACTTTAACAAAATAATTGAATTTTTAACAAAGTAATCAAACTTTCTACAACATATTTGATTTTTTTTTACTAAATAGTTGCAATTTTAACGAAAAAGAAAGGAGAATTTTCAATTATTTAAATTAAAATTAATTTGTTATTCAAATAGATAAATTTTCATCATAATAGTTAAGCTTTCAAGCTAAAATGTCGAATTTTTTAGAACACAGTTGACTTTTTAACCGGAAAAGAAGAATTTTCAAGAACAAGATTAATTTTCAATCAGAAAAGATAGATTTTCAACAAAATAGTTGAATCCTCAACCAAAATGGTGAATTTTTAACAAACAAGATTAATTTTCTACCCACAAAGACGATTTTTTATCAAAATAAATGAATTTTCTACCAAAGTAGTTGAATTTTTAACAAAAAATATGAATTTTCGACACAAAAGTTAATTTCTAATCTACTTGTTGAATTTTAAAGCCAAAAAGACAAATTTTCTATAAAACAGTGTAGTTTTCAACCTAAAAATATGAATTTTCGGCATGAAAGTTCATTTTCAATCTAATTGTTGAATTTTTAAGCCAAAAAGAAAATTCTTCTATAGAACAGTTGAATTTTCAACCTGAAAATATGAATATTTAACAAAAAACTTAATTTACGACCAAATAGTTGAATTTTCGACTAAAATTATTAATCTACAACAATAACAAAATACATTTTTTATAAAGTAGTTCGACTTTAAACGATTGATTTGAAAAAATTAATTCTAACCGAAACATGTAATGGTTCATATTAAAAAAAAAATTATTTTAAATCAAAAACAATTAAATTCGACCAAAAAAGACGAATTTTCAAACAAAATACATGAATTTCAAAACAAAAAAAAATCGATTTTCGATTTAAAATATCAATTTTAAACAAAAATTGGAATTATTACATTTTCAGCGAAGAAAATTAATGCTCAACAAAAACAAACGAATTCTTAGCAAAATAGTTACATTTTTAACCAAAGAGACGAATTTTCATTGAAAATGATAAATCCTCAGAAAGAAATGCATTTTCAAAAAAATATTTCAATATTCAACCAAATGGTTGAATTTACAATCCAAAAGATGAATTTTTTACCAAAAAGACCAATAATCAACCAAATACATTAATTTTCAATTAAAAAAGATAAAGTTTCAACAAAAAATAGAATAGTTCAATTTTCAACCAAAGAAATGAATTTATAACCACAAACAGAATAGTTAAATTTTCAGTTAAAATAAATTTTTAACCAAATAAAAAGAATTTTCAATAAAATAGTTAAATTTTCAACCAAGAAGAAAATAATATATTCTAAAAAAAAAAAATTACACAAGAAATAGCATAGTTCAATTCTCAGTTACCGAAGTGAATGTTTAACTAAAATAATGTATCTTTGACCAAAAAAATTAATTTTTAAGCGAATTATTTAATTTTCAATCCAAAAGAATAATTTTCTAAAAAAAAAAACAACAATTTTCAATGAAAAAATTAATTTTTATAAGAAAAAATGAAACTTCAACTAATGAGACTACTTTTCTATCAAAAAAGACGAATTTGTAACAAAATAGTTGTATTTTTACCTAAAACAGATATACTTTGAACTTAAAATAGAACAGTTAAATTTTCAGTAAAAAAAAAATTTTTAATGAAAAAAATTATTTTCAATCAAAAAAGTAAATTTTCAACCGAAAAGATAAATTTTCAACCAAGAAAATCCAGTTACAACGAACAAGATTAATTTTCTACCGAAAAAGATTGAGTTTCAATAAAATATAGAAAGTTTTCAGTCAAATAGTTGAATTTTCAACTGAAGAAGATACATTTTCAACCAAACATGGAATAGTTACATTTTCAGTTAAAAAAATTAAATTTCAACAACAAAATAATTTTCAACAAAATAGTTCAACTTTGAACAAGAAAAAAGTTTAAAAAATAAATAAAATGATGAATTATCAACCAAAAATATAAAGTTTAAACAAAGTAGTTCCACTTTCTGCTAGTAGTAGAATTTCCCCAAAAAAAGAAGAATTCTAAACGAAAAATGTAATAGCTGATATTTCAACAACAACAAAAATTTTAATTTTAATCCAAAAACAGTTTAAGTCAACCAAAAAGAGACGAATTTTCAACAAAATAGATGAATTCTCAACCAAAACAGATTAATTTTCAACCAAACAGTTGTGATTTTTACCAAAAAAAGGTGCAATTTCTGCCAAAATAGATGAATTTTCAACCCAAAAAGACGAATTTTCAATCAATAAGAATAACTGTTCAACAAAATTGTTGAATTTTCCAAAAAATAGTAAAACTGACTCAGGGTTGCCGTATTGATCAAAGAAAAAAATTCCCGGTCATTTCCCGGTTTTTTAAACTGCAAAATTAAACAATTTTAACTTTTATAAATTGTAGTGTTCCAAGATTCAGATTCAGTTCAAAAATATAAATCCAAATTATCATTTTCAATGCTCTAAATTAAAGAATCAATCATTGAATTAAACATTTTTCAAAATTATATCTTTTAAGCAATTTTAAGCTAGAAACATTAAACATTTAACAGTTACATTTTTTTATACACTGAAAACTTTTTAAGTTAAATTTTAAAATTTTAAATAGTTTAAAAATCTTATCAATGCTTCAAAATTTTATCTCCAAATCTTGAAAAATATACACGTTGTTTTACATTTTTTAACACTTTAAATTATTTTTGAAATCTTTTCCGAACTCCTAAACATCTTTTAAAATGATTCGAATTTTTCCTAATTTTTTTTTTACAATTTTATAAATCTTTCTAAATCTTTTTAAATATTCTCTTGAAATTAATTTTAAAAATAAAAAATCATTTTCAATTTTCCTAGGAATCTTGAGGAAATGTTTTTTATTCATTTGAAGCCTTTCACAATTCTTGAAAAGCTTCTAAATTTTTTTATGCAAAATCTGCAAACATCTATATTTTGTTTTAAATTAAGCCGTGGATTATTTGCACCGAAATTTCAGTACAAATAGCCGGATTTTGTAATTACACGTAGACATTTCGTTCAAATTATTTGAAATCATTTCAATATTTAAATAATTTTGAATTTTTTTAAAACTTCTAAAAATCTCTTCAACTTACTCGAATATTTTTAAAGAATAATAGGTGTTTAATTGTTATTCAATAATTAATATTCAACCATTTGACTTACAAATTAAGTTTATTTAAATAGAACAATTAAAAATGTAACGTGCAAAGTTTAGTTTTGTTGTTGTTTTTAATTCATTAATATTTGATTTATAATTACTGATTTTAAATGAGCAGTCAGATATTTTTAAATATTAAGTAATTTTTTTTTCTTACATAAAAAATTTCTAATTGAATGGTTCAGAATAGATAGAAAGTCGTTTTTTCAAAAATTCTCGACTTTTTGTTCAATTTTCAGTTAGAGCAAATAATAACAAAAATAATTGTTTGAACAATTTATTATCATTGTTAATAATATTATCGTTGAATATTGCTCGAAATTGCGTTTTTTTTTCTAAAGTTTTCAACTTTTTGTTCACTTTCAACATGGAGTAAGTTAATATTTAATTTAATATAGCAAAAATAATTGTTTAAACGAATTATAATTATTAATAACTAATCTTCATCTACATTAATGCCAGATAGTTGCAGTTTTTCTCTGAAATTTTCAACTTTTTGCCCACTGTTCACTTAGTGATGTAATAATTAAGGCAAGTTAATGAAAATAGTTGTTTAAACAATGTATTATTGTTTATAACTATTTTCTCTTAGACAAGTGCTAGAAAGTTGCGGTTTCTTATGAAATGTTGAAGTTTGCTTTGCCTTTTTAGCTATGAACAAATGATAAATAAACATTAGAGAGAAACATATTTTAAACAATCTCTTTCTTTTTTTTTGAATATATTTTGCTGGAGGGGGTCACAAATCAAAATATGTTCAATTCCAAATTTTTCTTTCACGCTTCGCAACAAACTTCTTGTTGTAATTCAAAACAAAATGTTAACAAATCATTTATACACCTGGAAAAAGGGCAAAAATAATTTATTTCAAAAAATAAAATACTATTTAAAAAATGATTCTTGTTGAAGTTCACTTATTATTTGTTCAGAACTAAAAAGTCAAAGCAAAACTGAAGATTTCAGAAGAAAAAAAAACAATTTTCTAGAGAATAAAATTATAAAAAATAATCAATTGTTAAAATAAGCATGTTTGTTAACTTGAATTAATTATTACCTCACTAAGTGAAATGTAGACAAAAAGTTTGAGAGTTCAGAAAAAACCGCGTCTTTTAAGCACTTATCTAGGAGAAGATAGTAATAAACAATTATACATTGTTTGAACAAATATATTTGCTAACTTACATTATTTATTACTTTACTGAGTAAAAAGTGGGTAAAAAGTTAAACATTTCAGAAAAAACCGCAACTTTCTAGCATTATTTAAATTGAATATTATTATTATTAATAATAAATTGTTCGAAAAAATAATTTTGTTAACTTTAATTAATTATTTAAATTAATCCAAGTGAAAAGTGAACAAAAAGTAGAAAATTTAACAGAAAAAACGGCATTTTTCTAGCATTATTCTAAGAGAATATTATTAACAATAATAATAAATTGTTTAGACAGTTATGTTTGTTGAAATTAATGAACTATTACCTATTTCTAATTTAAAATTGGATAAAAAGTGAACAATTGTTGAAAAAACCGCGCCTTTCTACATACATTCTAAGATAAAATTGCTAAAAACAATAATAAATTGTTTACAAAATTTATTTAAACATCTGATTATCAGTATAAAGTAGTATTTTATGTATTAGAAACAATTTGTATTTAAAAAAAAAACGCAAAAAAATCATAATTATCGCCAAAAACTCGCAAAACCCATTTTTTCACTTATGGTTTTTTTTGGGACCCTATAAAACAGACTTATGGGCGTGATATTTAAAAAGTAATATTTTATTCGTATTCTATGGCCAATAGTGAAGAGAAATTTTTTGTGAATTCGCAAAAATTTCCTGACGTTATAAAAAAAACACTAATTATAGATAAATTACATTAATTAAACTTTTGGGAATAAAATTATTTTTTTGGAGATTTTTAAAAATTAAAAAAATGAGAAAAATTTGGTTTTAAAGCCAAAAGTTTTGAAGGAAAGTTTTTTGTACCTGAGTTGGAAAGCTGACGAATTTGAGAGCTTCGTATTGACACCAACTACTGAGTACGTTTGATAAAGAACAAAACGCATATTTATACAAAGGAGTCGTGTGATTAGGATGTCGCTGAGCCATTAAATAAAACCCTGACATCAGGAATGCTAGAATCCTATTGACGAAGACTAAAAACTGGGAGTCACGAAAGTGAGTTTTGTTACCCTCTTCGTCCATGTACTCCTGAAACAAACAACAAATTATTTCATTTTTAAATCGAGGAAAAAATAATCGATTCAGTGGAAATTTACTTGAAGCGAAGAGTCCTTACTACCCCTCCCATACTCATCCTCATTTATAATCATTTTTCTCCTTCCCCTCACTTCTCCTATTTTTTCTCCCCTTACTTCCTTACTCCTTATTTCCTTTTTCCCCACCATTCACTTCCCTTACTACCACTCACCTCGTTTCCTCTACTTTCCCTCCACTCATTTACCATACTTCCCCTGCCCTTATTTCCCTACCTTCATTTCCCCTAATTACCCTCCGACCATTAACCCTGACTCCCTTTACTTCCCCATCCTGATATTCCCGTCCCACATTTTTCCTACTACCCCTCCACTGACTTCCATACTCCCCATCATTCCATTTTCCCTCCCCTCATTTGTCCTCACTTCATTTACTTCCCCTCCCCTCATTGCCCTAATTTCCCTTTCCTCATTTACCCTACTTTCACATCTCTAATTTCCTTTACTTCCCCTCCACTTACTTCTCATCACCCCATCCAATCACTTTCCCTCCACTCATTTTCGCACACTCCCCCTTCACTCATTCTCCTTACTACCCCTACACTCATTTCCTCTCACTTCTTTTACTTCCTAACCCCTCATTTTCCTACTTCCCAAACACTGACTTCCCATTTTACCACTTCCCTCATCTCCCCTCACTCAGTTTCTCTACTTCCCCTCCCCTCATTGCCCTACTTTTTTTTTCCTCATTTATCCTACTTTCACACCCCTAATTTCCTTTACTTCCCCTCCACTCACTTCCCATCTCCCCATCCTTTAATTTTCCCTCCCCTCTTTTCCCCTTACTTCCATTACTTCCTAACCCCTAATTTCCCCTACTTTCCCACCCCTCATTTCCTTTACTTGCCCTCCACTCACTTCCCATCTCCCCATCCAATAATTTTCCCTCCGCTCATTTCCGCTCACTCCCCCTTCACTGATTCTCCTTACTGCCTCTACACTCATTTCCTCTCACTTCTTTAACTTCCTAACCCCTCATTTTCCTACTTCCCAAACACTGACTTCCCATTTTACCACTCCCCTCACTTCCCCTCACTCATTTCCTCTACTTCCTCTCCCCTCATTGCCCTACTTCCCCTTTCCTCATTTACCCTACTTTCAAACACCTAATTTCCTTTACCTCCCCACCACTCACTTCCCATCTCCCCGTCCTTTCATTTTCCTTCCCCTACTTTCCCCTCACTTCCTTTACTTCCTAAGCCCTCATTTACCTACTTCCCATACACTGACATTCTATATTGCCACTCCCCTCATATCCCCTACTTTCCCATCCCTAATATTCTTTACTTCCCCTCCACTAACTTCCCATATCCCCATCCGTTCATTTTACCTCCCCTCATTTCCCCTCACTTCCTTTACTTTCCATCCTCACATTTCTCCTACTTCCCATCTCCTCATTTTCCTACTTCCACACCACTCACTTCCCATACTACCACTCCCCCCCATTTCCCCTCCTTTACCATCCCTAATTTCCTTTACTTACCTTCCACTCACTTCCCGACTCCCATCCTCTCACTTTCCCACCCCTCATTTCTCCAACTTTCCCTCATCTCACTTTATTTAACTCCCCTCCCCTAATTTCCAGCCCCTCATTTCGGCTTCCTTTCGCCACTTCTTATTTCCTTTAGCTACCCTTCTTTCATTCTCCCTGCTACACCTACTTTCATTCCCCCTCATTTTCTTTACTTCCAAAACCTTCATTTCCCTACTTCCCAAACACTGACATTCCATATTACCACTCCTTTCATTTCCCCTACTTCCCCTCCCCTCATTTCCCTACTTCCCCTTTCCGCATCCCCCCTCATTCTCATCCCCCAATCTTCCTTAGTCCTCATCCCTCACTCTCCCTAACTTCTCATCCCCTACTTCCCACCTCCTCATTTCCCTACTTCCACACCGCTCACTTCTCATCCTCTCCCACCTCTAATTTCCCCTACTATCCCACCCCTAATTTCCTTTCTTTCCCTTCACTGACCTCCCTACTCCCATCCTCTCACTTTCCCACCCCTCATTTCTCCTACTTTCTCTGATCTCACTTCATTTAATTCCCCTCCGCTCATTCCAAGCCCCTCATTTCGGCTCACTTTTCCACCTTTCATTTCCTCTAACTACCCTACCTTCACTCTCCCTACTACTCATACCCTCATTCTCCCTACTACACCTACCTTCATTTCGCCTCATTTTTTTTGCTTCCTAAACCTTCATTTCTCTACTTCCCCACCACTGACATCCCATACTACCACTCCCCTAATTTCCCCCCACTTCCCATGCCCTCATTGTCGTAATTTCCCTTTCCTTATTCCCTAATTTCTTATCCCCTAATCTACCCCATTTTCCTACTTCCCCACCACTAACTTTACATACTACCACTCCCCTCATTTCCCCTACTTCCCGTCCCTCATTTTCCCATACTTCCCCTCCAATCATTACCCCTGACTCCCTTTACTTCCCCACCCTAATGTTTCCTTCCTCATTTTCCTTCATTTTCATTCGCCTCCCCTCATTTCCCCTACTCCCAATCCTCTCATTTTCCCTCCCCTCATTTCCTCTCACTTCTCCAATTTCTTTCTCTCCTAATTTTCCCTACATTCCCCCTCCTCTCGCTTCTTTTACTCACCATCCTGTCATTTCCTCTCACTTCTCCAACTTTCCTTCTCCTCCCCTCATTTCCCCTACTCCCCCTGCCTCCACTTCTTCTCCCCTAATTTCCCCAACCTTCCACCCTCTCATTTCCCTCCCTCACTTTCCCCCCATAATTTCCCACCTCTAAATTCCCCTCCCCTCATTTCCCCTACTCACCATCCTCTCATTTTCCCTCCCCTCATTTCTCCAACTTTCCTTCTCCCCTAATTTTCCCTACTTTCACCTCCCCTCACTTCTTTTACTCATCAAACTCTCATTTCCTCTCACTTCTCCACCCCTCATTTCCTAAACCCTCCATCCTCTCATTTTCCCTCCCCTCATTTCCTCTCACTTCTCCAACTTTCCTTCTCCCCTAATTTTCCCTAATTTCCCCTCCCCTCACTACTTTTACACACCATCCTATAATTTCCTCTCACTTCTCCAACATTCCTTCTCCTCCACTCATTTCCCTTACTCCCCCTGCCACCACTTCTTCTCTCCTTGTTTCCCCAACCCTCCACCCTCTCATTTTCCCTACCCTCACTTCTCCCCCTTAATTTTCCCTACTTCTCCACCACTCATTTCCCCTACTCGCCCTGCCTTCAATTCCCCTAATTTCCCTTTTCTCGTTTCCTCTCATTTCACCTACTTTCCCTCTCCTCCTTTACCCTACTTTTCGGCTCTCATTTCCCCTCACTTCCCCTACTTTTCGTTCCATCATTTCCCCTCCTTGGAAAAAAATACGACGGACGGACAGATCCTCGTCCGAAATTATAAGGCTTTCTGCATGCAGGGCACGGGACTGTTCAAGCTTAAAAAATAGTAAAATAGTAACCATACTTCCCTCAAAAAAAGTAACCGAAAAGTAACAATAATGTTCAAAATGTTCAAAAAAGTAGTTCAATTTTTAACCAAATGATTGAATTTTTCTGACTAAAAAAGATGAATTGTTAACGAAAAATGTAATAGTTGATATAATAACCAAAGAATATTTTAATTTAATATCAAAAATAGTATAATTCATTAAAAAAGACGATTTTTCAACAAAATAGGTTATTTTTTAACAAAATGGCTGAGTTTTTAAGCAAAAAATACCAATTTTTACTAAACAATTGAATCTTCAACCAGTAAGTATGGATGTTTGACAAAAAATCTTATCTTTCAATCAAATAGTTTAATTTTATAACGAAAACGAGGGGAATCTTCACCCGAGAAAGACGAATTTTCAACGAAATAAGTAAATTTCTTACCAAAAAGATGAATTTGCAAATAAAATTATGTATTTTTAAAAAGAAGGGTGATTTTCAATCCAGAAGATTAATTTTCTACCACAAAAAACGGATTTTCTACCACAATATACAGATTTTCAACTAAAATGATGAATCTTCAAAAAAAAAAAAAATAGTTTTACCAAAAATGGTTCAACTTTTAACCGAATTTCAACCAAACAAGATAAATTCTCATAGGAAAATATAATACATAGTTCGATATTTCAACAAAAAACATTTAAATTTTTAATTAAAAATTAGCAATTTCAGCTACATTACAATTTTGATCAAGATTCATAATAATTCAATTGATAGCCAAATTTACTGAAAAAATTAGAATTTTTACATTTTTCACAAGTTTTAAATAATACGATTAATGAATTAATGAATGTCGTTATTTCGGGCAAAAAATGCAACCAAAAGTAACCTTTTCATCAAATAAGTCACTTTTTAGTAACCGCGGATCAAAAAAGTAACTAAGTTGCTTAAAACGTAACTCGTTCCGAGCCGTGTCTGCCTGGGTCTGCGAAACTCTAAAAACTGAAAAATAATTCAATGAGATTTGCCAGAAACTCTACTGCCAGAATTTCCATTGAATCGATTCCTTTTCCCTGAGAAGATTAAATTGAGTAATCTAATTTTTTTTAAACAATTTCATAATTACATGTAAAATTGTACTACCTGGGTCATAATTTTCTCCTGTAAATATCCCCATGTGAGATAACTGATTTGTAGTCCGAGAAAACAATACAAAAGTAATAAAAATTCTTGACTAAAACTCTGTTGAGTAGAACTATAAGAAGATGGTGGTACATAATGCGTTGAATCCAAAAGTCCTGATTCACCAGAACCCAAAAAACATGCGTGTACCAATCTAGGCATGCACCTTTTTCCTGGACAAATAAAAAATTGTTAAATATTACGGATATTTTTTCAGTTTCGTCGATCAATATCAGGTAAAACAGAATAATGTTCACGAAGAAGGGGATTAAAAGGGGATTTTATTAATTACTAACCATTTTTAGGGGGTCATAGCCTCCTGATAAGGAAGGGGAAATAAGGGGAAATTTTTTTAGAGTTAAAAAATCGACTACTTTGTTGAAAATTTCAGCTTTTTGGATGAATTCAACTATTTTTTATTAAAAATCTCATTTGGTTAAAAATTATTCCTTTTTGGTAGTAAATTAATCTTTCTGGTTGAAATTTAATTTCTTTGGTTAAAACATAGTTTTTTTTTATTGAAAATTAATATTTTTGACTAAAAATGTAACTATCCCATTTTTTATGGCCATTTAATCTTTTTAGTTAAAAATTCATGTGTTTGGTTGAAAATTGAACTATTTCATTGAAAATGTATTTTATTTATTTAAAAACATATTTCTCTAACTTAAAATTAAACTATTCCATTTTTTCTTGAAAATTGATATTTTTTAGATGAAAATTCATCTATTTTGTTAAAAATTTGTCTTTTTTAGTAGTAATATAACCCTTTTGATTAAAAATTCATGTATTTTGTTGAAAATTATACTTTTTTGGTTGAAAATTAGTTTTTTTTGTATTAAAAATTTAACTATTCCCTTTTTTGTCGATTTTTTTTATGGACGTTTAATCTTTTTGGTTGAAAATTCATTATTTTTGTTGAAAATGTAACTATTTCGTTGAAATTTTATTTTACTTCGTTAAAAGTTATTTCTCTAGCTTAAAATTAAACTATTCTATTTTTGTTTGAAAATGTATCTCTTTTAGCTGAAAATTCACCTATTTTATTGAAAGCTTGTCTTTTTTGGTAGCAATATACCTTTTTGGTTGAAAATTGAACTATTTGGTTAAAGAATTATTTTTTTGATTGGTTGAAAAGTCTTCTTCAGTTGAATATTGACTTATTTTGTTGAAAACTCGTCTTTTTTAGTGGAAAATTCAATTATTTTGGTAGAAAATGCATATTTTTGGGCTGTAAATTCAACTTATTTTCAAAAAATTCATCTTTATGACTTAGAAACTCAACATTTTGCATGAGATTTTTTTTCTTTATTGATTGAAAAATCTTTCTTGGTTGATGATTCATCATTTTAGTCGAAAATTTATCTCTTTGGTTGAAATTGTAACTATTTTCTTTAAAATTCGTCTTTTTAGCATGAAAATTAAATTATTTGGCTTGAAAATTGAACAATTTAATGAAACTTTTTTTAAATTTCTTGACTGAAAAATTTTTGTTGTTTGAAAAATCAACTATTTTGTTAAAAATTCGTCTTTTTGGATGAATTTAACTATTTTTCATTAAAAATTGACCATTTTTGTCGAAAATTCATTTCTTTTGTGGAAAATCATCTATTTTGTTGAAAATTCGCGTTTTTTGGATAAACTCAACGATTTTTTCCTTAAAAGTAAAATCATTTTTTATTGAAACTTAATCTTCTTGGTTGAAAATTAATTTTTTTTATTGAAAATTCTACCACTTGGCTAAAACTTGAACATTTTTCTTGAAAATTTATATTTTCGAGTGGAAAATTCAAATGTTTTGTAGAAAAATCGTCTTTTTGGCTCTAAAATTTAACAATTAGGTTGACATTTTTATTCTTTGTCAACTAAAAAATCTTTTTTTCCGGAAAAATCATTTTTAATTGAAACTTAATCTATGAAAATTTGTGTTTTCTGGATGAATTCAACTGTTTTCAATTAAATATTAAAATCTTTTTGGGTTGAAATATCATTTATTACATTTTTGGTTGACTACTTGACTATAAATCGAACTACTTTGTTGAAAATTCATATTTTCAGATGGAGAATTCAAATGTTTTGTAGAAAAATCGTCTTTCTGGCTTGAAAATTCAACAATTAGGTTCAAATTTTGTTTTCTTTATTGGCTAAAAAATCTTTTTTGGTTGACAATTCTACTAATTTGTTTAAAATTTGTGTGTTTTTGGATGAATTCAACTGTTTTCAATTTACTTTGTTGAAACAATTCATCTCTGGTTGAAAATTTAACTGTTTTTTGAAGATTCAACTATTTTGTTAAAAATTCGTCTTTTTGGATAAATTCAACAATTTGTTATTAACAATCTATTTTGGTTGCAAATTCAACTACTTGGTTAAAAGTTTAACTACTTTGTTAATTTTGTTGTTGGTGAAGATTCATCATTTCAGTCGAAAATTCATTTCTTTGGTGGAAAAATAATCTATTTTGTTGAAAATTCGCCTTTTTTGGATGAATTCGACTATTTTTTATGGCTAAAACTTGAACTTTTTTGTTGAAAATTTATATTTTCGAGGGCAAAATTCAAATTTATTGTGGAAAATTCGTATTTTTGGCTTGAAAATTCAACAATTAGGTTAACATTTTTATTCTTTATCAATTAGAAAATCTTTTGTTCTGGAAATATCAACTATTTTTGTTAAAAATTCGTCTTTTTTGGATAAATTCAACTGTTTTTGATTTAAAAGTAACATTATTTTTTATTGAAACTTAATCTTCTTGGTTCATTGACTACCATTGATGAGTTGGAGCACGCCGCGGATTTTCTGCGAAGGGCTCTGACTACATCATATGAGAACAATTGCCCTATAAGCACAATTAAGTCTAGGAAGGGAGCAGAATGGTGGAATACCCACCTAGAGTGAATCCGTAAAAAGACAAGAAAGTTGTGCAATAGGGCAAATAGAACTAAATTGCCTTCAGATTGGGACATCTATAAGACGGCCCAGTGTGATAACAATAAAAATATAAGAAAGTACAAGCAGGAAGATTGGAGGAGCTTCTGCGAGAAATCGAAAAACATTCTGGAAACAGCGAGGCGCCACAAGATTCTGGCGAACAATCCAGAAGCTTGCTTCGGGCTCATAAGGCTCGATAATGGTGAGTGTGCCGAAGACGAAGAAGCTTCACTGAATCACCTGATGGAAGTTCACATTCCGGGTTTTCAAAGAATCCGAACCGACCAAGAGGAGGAACGCTGGGGCCAAGAGGTGGAGACGGCCAACTGGAATTTCGCCACTAAGGTCGCTGATTACAAAAAGGTGGAATGGATCGTAGGGGCCTTCTATCCCTTTAAATCAACAGGGGCGGATATAGCCCTTAAACACGTGCCATTGGCTTGGGAGGATGGCAGAGTGGCCTTCATACCCAAACCTGGGAGGGAGGGAGGGTTACACTGCTGCAAAATATTTCTGACCAATCAGCCTAACGTCTCTTATCTTGAAGACGTTGAAGAGGCTGGTCGAGAGATACATTAGGGATGAGGTACTCTTGCCCTCCAAACTGCACAGAGGGCACCATGCTTTTCAGGCAAGCTGCTCGGTAGAAACTGCGCTTCATGCTGTTGTAGCAAAACTGGAGCAGCAGTTGGAACAAAAAGGGTATGCTGTGAGGGCCTAGTAAGGGGAATAGCTCCACGAGGATGCCCACAGGGGGGTGTCGTGTCGCCCTTCCTGTGGTACATTGTAGTGGACGACCTCCTTCGAAGGCTAAATAAAGAGGGGTATTATACTCACAGATATACGGGCGACTTTGTAATCCTAGTCAGGGGGGCTCATCTGAAAACAGTGATGGGTCTTATGAGGTCGGCGCTGCGCATCGTGAAGCTCTGGTGCAATAGCTCAGGGCTCTCGGTAAATCCGGAAAAGACCAACCTGAACATTTTCATGAAAAATTAAAAAGTTCAAAAAGTTGCCGCTCCTGTATTTTGCGGTAGGGAGCTGACGTTTTTAAATTCAGTTAGATATCTGGGAGTAATCTTAGATGGCAAGCTGAACTGGGCAAAGCACCTGGAGACCGAATGCAGGAAGTTTGTCATGAATTTTTGGATGTGCAGCAGAGCCTTTGGGTTGACGTGGGGTCTAGGGCCTAAAATGCTTGCATGGCTCTACTCTGCTGTCCTCAAACCCAGCTCCTACATGCGGCCGTGGACTGGTGGCCACGGGCGGAACTTAAAACAATGCAGGACAGGCTGCGAAGATTACAAACGCTAGCATTCAGGGGTTTGACTGGAGCAATGAGGACTAACGCCCACAGCGGCGATAGGATTCATGCTTTGAGAAGAACCCCTACATGTTGCGATAACCACTAGAGCTGCACACGCGATGGGCCGCCTGGCAAGAGCAAATAGATGGACTCGGGTGACTAGACACACTAGGCCCCCGAGTGATATCAGCGTACTGCCGATTCTACAGATAAGGAAAGATAAAATAACAAAACGCTTCAACATTGCCAAAGCTTTCCGTGTCTGCATCCCAAGCAGGGATCTGTGGAAAGCAAATGGTAACCTTCCCCTCCAACGGGAAATCTGGTATACAGATGGCTTCAGGAGAGAGGGAGGGGCAGGAGCAGGAATTTAGGACAGCAAGAGAAGGAAAGGGATAGGGATCCCACTTTGTCGACATGCTACTGTCTTTCAGGCGGAGGTCTTGGCCGTCCTTCGCTGTGCTAAAACACTAATTAAAGAAAACGCTGCTGGCAGATAGATTACGATCTGTTCAGACAACCAAACGATACTAACTGCAATAGGGAAACCAGATATAACATCAAAACTGGTTTGGGAATGCAAAAAGACATTAAACCAACTTGCAGAAAGAAACAATGTGGCCCTCATATGAGTCCCTGGTCACACAGGGATCAAGGGCAACTAAAAGGCGGACCAGTTGGCAAAACGCGGCGCAGCAAGTGTATACATAGGACCAGAACCAGTACTGAGAGTAGCTTCTTGCTGTATCGGTTTGGCCATTAAAAGCTGAATCCGAACAAAACATCGGGAATACTGGAAGCAGATCCAGGGTTGACGTCAGGCGAAATTCATCTTGGTTTATACCCATAGGATGGACAGAGCCAGTGAAATCCTCGGTTTACCCAAGAAAGATATAAGGACAGTGGTACAGATCCTAACTGGGCACAACCACTTAAACTATCATATGCACAAAATGGGGTATAACCCCACGACAGAGTGCAGGAGATGCGGCAGGGATGATGAAACATCCCTGCATGTACTATGCCAGTGCCCGGCATTAGCTGGGCTCAGGCAACAGATCCTCGGGGCCCATTTTATGGGACCAGAGGAAATTACAACGCGATCAGTAGTCGACATACTAGGCTTCGTCAAGAGGTCTGGGGTCAACTGCTGAGAGCGAATAAGTAAGGGTGTGGCACAATAGGCTTTATAGCTTGAGCGCCAGAGGAGCTCTCCATGGGCTCCTCGCCCGTCCTAAAACTAACTAACTAACTAAATGCCAAAGGTTTATCTATTTGCATGCAATTATCATTATTCTGAAACTCAGTTTATACATATCACTGATACGATCTGCCTTATTGGATTGGTGAAACAAGAACTCAGCCATGATTTAACTAGTAATTAGTTCAATTTAACTGATTTAGATTTAGAGATTTGTGCTATTCCGCAAACTTTATACAATCATCATATTGGCCGAAAAATCTATATTCCGCAGCAACGCCCCCTCATATTCGCATCTAATAGAGGCCAAGTGATGAGTGTTGTGCGATTAAACAATAAATAATTTACAGATCTATTGGAGAACGCTTCGATATGGGGAAGTCTTTATTAGGAACAGCCTTTATCCGAGTTGTTCATGCATTAAATTGAATTGGGGATGAAATCATCAAATGGCCAGAAAACCTAGCAGAAGAGGCAAGACACTTTGAAAGAAACAGATATTTTCCACATTGCGTAGGAGCAATACATGGAACTTTTATTTTAATCAAAGCTCTAAAAGATAATTCAAATGCGTGCGTTACACGCAAGTATAATCACGCTATGACGCTGTAAGCCACGTCCAAAAGAGACATAATGTTTACAGATGACTATATTGCGCTTCCAGGATCTGTGCATGACGCTGGAGTTTTCAGAAATTCAACACTGTGTCATGCTGTGCTTCAAAATCGTAATAGATATTTCCAAAAAAATTTGCACATAATTGCCGGAAAAGCTAGAACATTAGGTTGCAGCCCGACGAAAAATTGTTTAATCGAAGGCTTAACAGTATGAGATAAGTTATCGAAAGAGCATTTGCTTTATTCTTCCGACGATTTCGTCGATTTAAATATTTGGACATGAACAGAGTTGATTGGGTCCCTTGCACTGCAGTAGGATCTTGTTCTTTACGACCTATGTTTATTAGGTGATCGGGAAGAGCATATCCAACAGTACATTCATGATGGTCAAGAACACGCGCAATAAATATGATAATATGAAGGATTATTTGCCGTCGGCAATGAAAAAATGTCAAAATCGAACACAGTTTCTGGAGAATCTTTGATACGGATCTCAAGATCGAAGTCGCCCTAACACTGAAGGAAATATTATTTTTCTAATGTTTACTCTTAACAAGAAATCCGGCTTCTTGCACCGAAATTTCAAATCGAATATTCGACCCCTGTATCCTGCTATTATCGCCGAAAGAAACTGGCTATTTGTCAACCTAACCTCAAATGTCAGACGTGATAAACTTGTAAACTATACCCTTGTTACATAAAGTATCGTATGTACCAAGTTGTGAAACGTCATTTTATCATCGGGTGTTTGCAAAACTCACACACTGTTTCACTCCTAGGTACATAATAAACTATTATTTCATGATCATAATTTAAAGTTAGTTCAATGTATACAATTAAATGAATGAAAGTGACAAGATAAGAAAAAAAAAACTAAGAAGATACCGTTACTAGGTTACCATTTTTAAAATAAATGATAGTGTCAAACATAATTTCGTTTCTCAATAATAGTTCAAGCCATTATAAAAAAAACGAGCGTCTCGAGAGGGAGTATAGTAAAAGAAGAAGAATATCTCTTTTAAAAAATGGCAGATAACGTGTCACTATTGAGGACAACGATGCATTTAGTTATAAGTAATAAAAAAGAAATAGTGATAGAAAAAAACAAACAAGACACAGAATCCATTAAATTTCAGTTACGCGAGAAGGATTTTTATAAGCAATCTAATAATTACCTACTAATTTAATTAATTATAAAAATTAAATAAATTAGAAAATATTCATTTTATCAGTGTAATTAAATTGAATTTAAATTAGTTGCAGATGGAGAAATATATTTCATGACAATCCCTTGCGCGTATGAAATCGACGTACTACCAATTACGTATGAGACCATTTTTCTTAATACAGAAATTATGGAAGTCGAGAAAAATGTTACTCTACATGAAATATCGATTTTAGAAGAAGAATCAACTAACATACAACAACACTTATTATGGGACAAAGCAAATTTGGATAGTGTAAGGAAATGTTTTGATTTATTTAGGGTTCAGATCTTTTTGCCAAAATTCCCACTTTAAAAAATGTTTACATGAAATAAAATATTATAAACAATATAAAAATTGTAAGTTTGAAACGTATATATGCATGACAATTTGGACAAATTTAAAGTAAAGTAGTGAAACGTGTTCAAGTTGGAACACTATCAATGCAGAATTGTTCAATTTAAACTTATTAAATTTTGTAAAAGGGTGGTCTCAAAACTTAATTTAAAAATCCTCTGACTTTCCCCTGATTTATACCTGACAAATTTTTAATTTTTCCTACCTATTAATATTTTAGGACCCAAATTCTAATTTTGTAACACTTTTGATAAGGTATCTTTTATAAATGAAATAAAAAAACCACAGGTCTCGGACTCTCGACACTATTGAGTCTTGTTGACATTTTTTTGTAATAATGCAACTATTTTGCTATTATTTTAAAAATAATGACATGAATGCTACTATTTTCTCAAGCTCCTCGCTAATGCAACTATTTTTTAACATTGGCTTTTCAATTTTTTCGATAAATTCGCTGAAATAACATATCCGCCATCTGAACAATCGGCGATTTCAAACGATTTAAAGGGATTTGAAATTTTCTAGAAACATATGAAGTGATTTTTAAAAATGTCATAAGATTTTAAAGACTCCAAGGGGCTTTGAAAGGATTTCAACTGATTTTAGGGATTTGAAAATATTTTATAGGGTTTAAAAGGTTTTAAGATATTTCAAGGGATTTAAGAAGTTTTAAGATAGTAAGGGATATTAAGAGATTTCAAGAAGTTTCATCTGATTTCAGAGAATTTCACCAGTCCTACGTGATTTTGTAGGATATCCAAGGTCTTTCAAGATTTTAAACATTTCAATGGATTTTAAAGATTCTAGGGTATTTTTCAAGATTCTAAGTAATTTTAAGAGATTACAAAAATTCAAAAGTATTTTAAAAGGACATCAAAGATAATTAAGGATCTCAAATATTTCAAGGGATTTGAGGGAATTTCAAATAATGTATATAGAGAACTTCAGGAAGTAAATGAAATAAAATTTGAAGGAACTTCTAGGGATTTTAAGGAATTTCTACGGATTCCATGGGATTGTATAGGGTCTTAGTGGAATTCAGAGGATCTAAACAGATTTCGGAAGTATTCAAAAAGATTCGAAAGGATTTTACGCGACTTGATGGGATATGTATATTTTATATATTCCATATTTCAAAAATAGTTAACCCCTTTATTTATTATTTTAAAAATTGCATGCCACATTTTTCGACTATTTTTCAAAATTTATGCTGCTAATTTTGAATTTCTCAAATGAGTCCGAGACCTGCGATTGTAAATTTAATTTTCAAATTTGTTATTCTTTACAGTTATTGAAACTGCCCGTATAGAAATTCCCTGACTTCTGCAAGTATTTTGTCAAAATCCCTGACATTTCCGTGACTTTCCGTGACCAGCAAAATTTCCCGACTTTTCCATGGCTTGCCTGAACTGCTGCCACCTTGTTAATTAAAAATTGTACAGTTTCCTCATTTTTCATTCTTCAATTTGTAAATTATTCATTCTAATTATCTCATGATCGAATTAAATTTATAATTGTTGAATTTTAAGTACTTTAAATTCGAGTGCTTAATTTTTTGACAATTTATTTAGAAACATATTTGATACAAATTTGATACAATTGATCCGCCGGATGCAAGAACCAGCCCGACGCTCGAAAAAGCGTAAAAGTATTGTCCGATCGCCTAAAAAAAAAGAAAATATTCAAAATCGAAAAATCAATTTTTTGAAAATTCATAATTGTAGAGAATAAGGATATGAAACCTTTTTCTATTGGAATTTTTTTTTTGGTGAACGTTTATTTTTAATAATAAAAACAAAATATTGAGAAAAGTTACTCCCTGATTTAATTAAGTTTTAAAACTTAAATCGTTGTAACTTGGCCTGACATTATTGAAATGAGCTCATATTTGCAGGACATATTCAAAATACTCTAGCGATGCGTAGGAAAACATAAAAAAATTAACAGTTGCTTATTGTTAAATAATGTTTAATTGCATGATGAGGTCAATCGATAATTGTGTTTTCTTGGTTTCGTCGGTAAAAAGTGTCTACGTAACTTTGACTTTCAAACAACTTCCAGCGAGTGATTTGTTCAGCAATGTTGAATGAAGTTTTTTGGAAAATCTCATATCGATTCGTTAAAAATTTATTGAGATATTCAGATTTGGAAAAAGTACTCGACGTCTGCCCGCACTGTTAGTTAATGCGTCACGAGGACTGCTCTGTCAAGCAGCGTTCTCGGAATTCAGTTTGTATTGTTTGTTAAAAATTTGAAAGGGGGTAGGAGAGAAATTAGTTAACTGTATTCATCCTTGAAACTGTTGATTTTAAGATAGGTCTGTCAACTATAAAAATACTGTATTTTTTGAAAACTCATTGTTTTAGAGAAAGTTTTTTCCAAATGCTTTATAATTTTAGACATGAATTGCAAATTTTTATTCTCAATTGATAGATTACTTTTTACATTTAATAATAATTGAAGGGCACTATGAAAGAACGACACATAGATCCGCTTCACAGCAGCGTTCACTCCTGACCAATAATCCAAATAAAAAATTTTAATTTTTTTAATGTATATTACATTAGAGATCTCTATACCTATCTCAATTTACAGTGAATCTCTTGAATTGTTCAGAAAGTTTATACTACACACACCTAAAATTGAACTTGATTCAAATCCAGTCAAAATAAGACTCAAAAATATTAAGACTTCTTTTATATACGATTTTTCAATCAACAATTTTCAATATTTCAAAATAAATAATAGTGTGCAGACGTAAGGAAAATGGACACGGACGTCTGGACACAACTATTTTGTTTGAAAAAATGAAAATTGTGAACAAAAATAGTGGGAAACTAAATTGCTCTTATGGTAAAGTATCACATGCCCTTAAACTGTTAAAAAGAACAAAAAATATATACATACTATATGTACTTGATTTTTACATTTTTTCTTAATATTTCTGGCCCAAGTTTCTTCAAACCTTCCTCGTTTCTTTCCCTGGGAAGGACTCTCCGATTTATTTTCCATTACAAAAATGTGAAAAGTAAATTGGAAACCTAATTTGAATTATTACTTTAACTGTAATAAAATAATTTTGCACGACGTGAACACTTTTTAAGTGAAAACTACAATGATCTTTTTTATTTTAGAGTAGAATTCATTCCTTTTGCTGCTTTTAGGATAACATAGGCTGGAGGTAATTTGGTGGTCATTCAACATACTTACAATTTTTTCTATTTTCTTTTGAGTTCATTGCCTAGTAAACATCAGCATCGTGCACGCGAGGACTACGCAAGAGTCTATAAAATAACTTTTTCTTCTATTATAGATATATTATACTAATTTCTCTCCTACCTCTTTTCAAAATATTAACAAGAAATCCAAATCGAACTCCGAGTACGCTGCTTGACAGAGCAGTCCTCGCGACGCATTATCTAACAGCGCGGGCAGACGTCGATTACTTATTCCAAAGCTGAATATCACAGTAAATTTTTTACGATTTGATATGAGATTTTTCAAAAAACTTCATTTAACATTGCTCAACAAATCACTCACTGGAAGTTGTTTGAAAGTCGAAGTTATCTAGATACTTTTAGAAACAAAGAAAACCCAATTATCCATTGACCTCATTTTGCAATGAAACGTTATTAAGCAAAGAGCGATTGTTAACTTTTTCATGATTTTCTAGACATCGCTAGAGCATTTTAAATATGTCCTGCAAATATGAACTCATTTCCATAATATCTGGTCGAGTAAGAACGATTTAAGTATTAAAACTTAATTAAATCAGGGAGCAACTTTTTTCAATATTTCGTTTTAATTATTAAAAATAAAGGTTAACCAACAAAAATTCCAATAGAAAAAAGTTTCATATCCTTATTCTTTACAATTCTACATTTTCAAAAAATTGATTTTTCGATTTTGAAAAGTTTCTTTTTTTGAGACTATTGGGCAATTGTTGGGAATGTACAAATAGAGATATCTAATACCAGCTAAGACCAGTTAGAACTAGTAAACACGTAATGGGCATACGAAATAGGCGATAGTATATAAGCTACGAAACCTGTAAAACAAGCAAAACATTCTTGTAACCTAAAGGCTGCAGGTCGTAATGCCGGTCAGTCTGACCAAGTATTGTATCTCATTCTGGAATTAATAAAATATGCTCTGAGGTGCTAGCCTCAGAGTTTCAAAATTGTATAATATGCAAGAACCGCAAATCCAGTAGCAGCTACAACAAAAAGGAGTCAACGCAGCATCAAGAGAATCAACACCCTACGAGAAAGCAGCATCGTACAAGAGAGCAACGTAAGTTAGAAGATAGAAGAAGAAAAATCTAAAAGAAATCGAATCACTAAGAGATTAAATCCGAGACTAATGTAAAATCAGAGTTAACTTCACATTAGCCCGGGCGAAATCTCTTGATTCGGGTAAAGTAACGCTCCATCTGCCCAGGTGTTACTTTTTCTTAATAAAATCAAAACACTACATTTTAATCTGTGCATTGTAGTAGAACGACGCAGTGAATTAATCTGTATTAAAAATACACTCTCCGGAATTAAAAATTTTTTCACTTTGTAACGCGACACACTGGCGTGGAATTCACATAGAGAGAGTAGGGAAACATTGACAGTAGAATCAGACTCTTCACCCCCTTCTACTACTATTACTGAATTACTTGACGATAACAAGTTCCACACAGCATGTCTACGTCACGAGCACAAAGTCCAGGAGAGAGAAAGAGACGTACGTCAAGAAATTTTAAGGAAACTTGAAAGAATGGAATTAAGACTAAATGCTTTAGAAGGACCAAGAAGGTATGATAAAGACCTTATGACGGAGGAGGAAGATAACTTGGATTCAGACCATAAGGAGTTAAGCAATGAAGTAGAATATTATTTTACAAAAACTGGCAAAACGATCCCTGATTTCACAGGAGTAGGATTAGCAAACTTTATTCACCTGGTCAAAATTGCTAAGAAAAGGACAAAGAAAATTGAAAGACTTACTTTTTTACATGCAATTATAGCACAAAAATTAAAGGAAAAAGCAGAAAACACAATTCGCGTAGACGTAACAAAAAAATTTGCTGAATTATTCGATAGATTAAGAACACTTTTCGGTGAACGAGAGAGCTTAGAATCATTACAAAACAAAGGAACATGTACATAATGGGAAGTACGGAGAGCCTCGAGTCATTTGTTGGATGATTTATGACTATTCAAGATAAGATCAGGCAGTATATCGACAACATGAAGGCGGAGCTTTCTGAGATCCTAATTAGACATGATATTGAATCAACTACAGGAGTTAGCACATTCTTGAAAAACACTAGAGAGGAATTCGAAATGAGAATCAGAGCCCAAAAACCGAAGACTCTGAATTAAGCGTTTAATATGGCTTCAGAGGTAAATATCATTTTTAAAAAAACGAAGATTAGCAAATAAAGCAACAACGAATCAGCCTATAAAAAGAGAACTAAGGCCAAGATTTGAAAATAAAAACACGTCTCAAAGAACACCAAACCAAAATTCAACTCTTAAATGCAATCATTGTTTAAATACGGGTAATTTAGAAAAAGATTGTAGAGGAAAATTACGAGGATTGCCTCCGAGGCAAAGAAATTTTCAAGTACCAGCTCCAAACAGTCGTCCACCAGATCGATCGCAGCTGAACGACGATTACTTCACCTTACAGAAAAAAGAGGGACAGGAATACAACCAACACCCCGAAGAAGAAGATTACAACCAATACCTAGAGAACGACGAAGAGACGAAACGCCGATTGTGTTTTTAAAATTCAACCAGCTAAAGGCATGTGAATGTGTCATAGATACAGGTAGTAATGTGCCTATTATCAAAGAATGTTCGTCAAAAGAAACGAATCTACAAAGATATGCACCTCATAATGTACTTACGATTGGAAATTCCCCAATAAAGTTCGAGTACGCAGTAAAATTAACTACCTTTGGTACGGAATCGGTATTTCAGGTAATAAAAGAAGACGATTTATTTAAGGAACCTATTTTATTAGGAATGAATTTTCTATACGATCAGAAATTTTCGATCTATCTTGGCAAAGGTAATATGAAAATAGATCCAAAAATATTACATCCCCAACCATCTAGGAAATCAAAAAATATGATTTGCTTCGTGAATTTTAAGGAAGACTTTTCGGTAATCACAAGATTAGGAAGGGATTGTAAGCCCATCTTACCGGAAAATACTGCTACTATCGATAATTTTTACGAAGCTGAAGAAGGAATATGGAATGACACGGTTAAATATAATGAAGATAACTATTGTAACATTACAAAACAGACAGAAGAAAGCATTAACGAATTATTAGAAAAAACGAGATTAAAACATAAATGAAGGGAGACAAGTAATGGAGACATTATTAAAGGAATATCACGATATATTCCCTCTAAATGACGATCCTGCACCAATTACAAGATTATCAACTCATGAAATAAGAACAACGGATGAAAGCCCTGTAAATACAAAAAATTATAAATATCCCCCACTTGAACAAGATGAAATGATTCGACAAGTTAAGGAACTTTTATCAAAAGGAATTATAAGGGAAAGTATTTCTCCTTATGATTCCTCGATTCTTTTGGTCCCAAAGACAATGGACGCAAGCGGTCAGAACAAATGGAGACTAGTAGTGGATTACAGAAAATTTAATGAGAAAAAAATATTAGACGAATATCCTCTACCAAACATAGACGAAATCATTGAGGAACTTGGCAATGCTAAATATTTCTCTTGTCTGGATTTAGCAGTAGGATTCCACTAAATCCCTATGCATAAAGACAGTACACTCGAAGCTCTCACTAATACCACTCCGAATAAGACCGCTTACCCTCATCCATGCTTGAGCTCGCCGAGGCGCTTCCCCCACTCTCGCGCTGACTTCGAAATTCAAGTCAGCCGCTCCCAATAGTGCCGCCGTAAAAATCGCAATTTTTATGGTTTTTAGGAGAATTTTTTTATATTATTCAAATAAATCGAATACTTATTGTGATATTTTCATATTTTATAATATTTTTCGATATTATATTTAGATAATATAAAAAAACTCTCCTAAAAACCATAAAAATTGCGATTTCTACGGCGGCACTATTGGGAGCGGCTGAATGGAATTTCGAAGTCAGCCTGAGAGTGGGAGAAGCGCCTCGGCGAGCTCGAGCAAGGATGAGGGGAAGCGGTCTTATTCGGAGCAGTCTCATTGAGAGCTTTGACTGTAGTTACATTTTCATTTAAAAAAAAAATTAATTTTCTTCAAAATAGTTCAATCCAGTAATATAGAGCTACTTTTACATTTATTGGATCTCGCACTTCACAATTGAAATTTAGCGATTGTGAATTCTCTTTTGTTAAAGCTCCTTCGGCTTCAACTAACACATTCTCATCACGTGACTCACGAGAAAAAAAGGTTAAAAGAAAATTTTCAGATCTAATTTAAAAACATTTGTAGCTCTTTTTTGGGTGAACAACTTTTCCCTATGTATTTTTTCCTAGCTTGTGTCGTTTGTCCAAAAATTTAATTGGTTTATATTTAATGATGTTTATTTACGAATAAAATAAACAAAAATAAAAAAATAAAACAAAAAGTGATTAATAACGAATTGCTACATCTTTTTCGAGTGCACAATTTTTGTCTATTCATATTTTTTCGTATCTTGCATAGTTTGACCACGAAATGGAATTTTTGATTTTTTATTATTTTTTGTGTGATCAAAATTTTAATTTTCGATTTTTCAAGAAAATTCCAATAGTTGTTATCATAATCTTGTAGGGCTTTCAAAAAGCAACTCTTTTTTTCTGGACTGTTTTCATATCGCGCGCTGTTTGGCTTAAAATTTTCATTTTCTTTTTTTTTTAATTTTGAAAATGCTATAATTTTGAAAATGCTATTAATAACCAATTAATTTTTAACGAAAATGATGAAACTTCAACCAAAAAATTTAATTTGTAAACAAATAGTTGAATTTTCAACCCAAAAGAATAATTTTGTTTGCCAAAAAAGACCAATTTTGAAAAAATACATCAATTTTCAATCGAAAAAGATGCAGCTTCAACCAAAAAAAGAATAGTAAAATTTTTAGTTAGAAAAATAAAATTTTAACCAAAGAAATTAATTTTTAACGAAAAAGATAATTTTTCAACTGAAAGAAATACGAATTTTTATTACAAAATTGTTGAATGTTCGCGTAAAAAAGATAAATTTTCAACTTAACCCATTAGCGCCTGAATTAATATAGGGTTTCAGAATTGCCTTTTTTTATATGACTAACACTTTCGGTCTCTACTAGTGATGGGACATCGAAACAAAAATATCGATATCTCAGATATCGATAGTATCGAAAAGACAATATCGATACTTAAAAAAATATTGATATTAAAAAAAATATCGATAGTGACCAATATATCGTAATAAAATATCGCGCATGCGCACAAGATAATCTCCAAATTTAAATTACCAATTCAATTAATTAAATTTATTATTATTATTACTCATTCTTAATTTAACTGAGTACCATTAATAAAATAATCTCAATATCGAGGAACAAATTTCAAAAATAATGTTAATATCAACACAAAAATTTATTTTTGTAGCAAAATAAATTTCAAAGGAAACATGTTTAATTCAATCCGCAAAATCAACAAACAATGAACGAAACACGAAACTGCAATGTAAGAACATGAAGAGCAATCGCGCGCGAAGAAAGCGTAAAATCGAAATCGAAAATTTATATCGATATGCAACTCGATATATTAATGGGGTACTATCGATATTTCAATATCGATATATCGGAACCAAAATATCGATATTTCCGATATTTCGATATCGATGTCCCATCACTACTGGCAGGGTTGCACGGTTACGCGTAGCTCCAACTTTTATACGTATAATACGTATTTTACGAATTATACGTAAAAAATGTAAAAAACGTAAAAAATGGCTGACTTGAAAAGTGGGTGGCGGTGGCGGGTGAAGGAAAAGAGCATAATATAATCTCACTTATTCCGGAATGCATTAATTGTGAGATTGAATGAATTATTTTGTATGAAATTTAAAAAATGAGTAAACCAAAACATTGCACCCGGGCCAAAAAGCAAAATTTTTGCCATTTCCCCTCTTTAAAATAAAATATAAATCCTCCCAAAGAGAATTCCAGGGTCTGCCACCTCTAAGCATTTTTTAATAAATTAAGAAGCTATCAAGCAAGTCAATTAGTGTCTTGGGTGTATTAAAGAATTAGGTTATGTTTATTTTCTTTGTAAGCGCATTCGCCATCTTAAAAAAGTAAATTACATGTAAAAAACTAGGGACGTAAATTACGTAGGTAATTTACATGTAAAAAACTACGTAAATTACCTAAGGCATATTACGTACGCAACCCTGACTACTGATAGTGACTGTTATGTCCATGATTTCTGGAATCAGTTGTCTCCTCAGGAAAACATCGTTGATTGGTTGAAGTAGTAAAATAAATATTTTGAACGAGGAGAAACATGTGTAAATATTTTTTTTAACTAACCTGTATGACCAAAGATGTAAATGGGATATTCTGGCCAATCTTCCAGGGCATCCGCTCTTTTTCGTATTAAGTTATAGAACAAATCTTATCTTTCATCAGTATACGGTTCCGGCATGTACTTTGTCACGAACTTCTTTCTTTCTTTGTCAAATCGTATCCATTTCAATAATGTGATGTTAGCAGATCGTGTCAACGGTCGTCTACCTGCACGAATGAAATTAACCAACTGAAATGGTTTCACAGTCAGTGCCATATCTGACATATTCCAAGCTCTGCACTGTACAAAAAAATTTAACAATGGACATTTATTTCTCTAGTACGCTATAGAAATTTAAATAAAATAGATTCGCTATGGTGAGACTAAGAATGCGTGCAGGTAAGCTTGACCATATAGAACATTTTTATAGTGCTTTTCTTCACTTCTCTCTTTTTATTTGCTTGCAGCAATAAAGTACTGAAAGTACATTACTTGTACACTATGGATAAAAAGTATAATAATTAACTTTGAAAATCTATGAACTTTAAGATTTTTTTTCTAATTTCTTGCACTAATGTGTTTATGTTTTGAAACAAAAAAAAAACGAAATAGTAAAATTTTCAAGCAAACACATGAATTTTCGACCAAAAAGACCGAATATCTATAGAAAAAAAATTAGACAAAAATTTAGTTACATTTTTAGTCAAAAACATTTCGTTAATAAAAAAACAAATTTTCAACCAAAGAGAAATTAATCTCAACCTGAAAAAACACAATTTTCTACCAAAAGAGAATAATTTAAAAAAAAAAACATGAATTTTTAACCAAATATTTCAATTTTTAATGAAATTTTTAACCTGATAGTTGAATTTTCAATCAAAAAGGTCAATTAGTCACCAAGAAGATTGACATTCTACCACGAAAGACATAGTTTTGATATTATGTTGCACTGGAACGCAGGCGATTATTTAACTGCTGCACGACTGCACTCTTAGCGTCAGCTCAAGAACTGAGAAATTAATCATTTCATATTTCCAAATTGGGGTCATTTTACAACCTCTCCCTCTGAGTACAAGGGTTCAGGTCAGAAATTTGGAATAGAAAGAACCCAGATACAGGGCCGTCTCAAGGTATTTTCAGTCCTATGCTTATCCATCTCAACTACACTAATCTTTCTATGAATTACTAGTACTTATCAATTTTGTGTTAAGTTTAACAGAACAAATATTGTAAAAATAAGTAAACTATATGTTAATTAGATTCGAAAAAAATAAGCTTCAGAATCTCTCTTGGATTAGGGGGAGATAGATGGATATTTGCACCATCTTTAACCCAGCACTGGGATCGTCAACTTCATACTGAAGTTTTTAATAAGGCTAAAATGAACGAAATAATTTTTCTCAGTCCCAATCTATCTCACGAAAAATTGTTACAGAAAATAAACAAGTTTTTTTAAAGATTACGTAACTTTCGTCATAAAGGGGGAAATTTATTATAATATATTAATTAATTCAAGTTTGAAAAAGTTCAAACAAAAATGTTCATTTGAACTTTCATTACTTCACGTATACATAAAAAATAGAATCATTAGGAAAATGAGAATCAATAATGGAAACGCTACCTCTAATTCGGTAATTCTCTATAAACGTTGGAAAAATATTTCTCTCAGTTTTAACAGGAATTACGTCATTCACGTCCCGTAAATACGGTATGTTTGCACTGGCGCGGTGTTTTCGAACTCGCAGTATACTGCTTTTCTTTTTTGGTATTTTAAAAAAATAATTGGACTCATCCAAAATATACTGAATGGACCTGTTAATAATAACTGTGATAACTTTTCAAAACAACTACAACGCCATTCGAAATTTCCTTAAATATCTACTAGGTGGCGTTGCGATGGGAAACCTGGCCAACCTACTAGGTGGCGTTGCAGTAGGGAATCTTGTGGGGATAACCTCGGTTTATCCCCAACCTTGTTCCTCCAAAGTGGCTACGAAGTTTCCACTCTATGTAAGAAACCTGATAACTGGATCCTGACAAAAGGATGTCCTCCTCGTTGTAAATAAACTTTTGATACTCGTCCTCCTGTTGCTCCTCTATCAAATCCTCGGTTTATAATTCCTCTGTCACTAATTCTTCCGTCTGATACATTCGCTTCGGTGTATCCTTTCCCGTTGGTCAGGTTCGCTGAAAATTTTCTTTCTTTCGTTGATTTTGTTTGGTGTAACATTTTTCTTCGGTATGTACAGGTTTCTTGATGAATTTTCATAACGTCTGCGGTTTGATATGCGTCGTTCAATCTTGTTGGCTGAGAATTCGTCACCTTATATTTTATTTCCATTCGTAGGCATCCGATAAATTTTTTAATTCGTTCGTGTCCTTCTTTTCTTCGTTCAAAATGTTTAAAGTCTGCTGGACTATAATCTATTGCGCGTTGTATTTTTCTATCAATTTCTTGGTAGCGTTTAATGAAACTTTCCACCCGTTCGTTCGTCATCTGACACATTTGGTCCCGTCCCCTAATTATTTGCGATAACGATTTGTCCTGTGATCCAAATTCCAATGTTAGAGCCTCTCCTAGATTTTTTAATGTAATCGGTGGGGAAATATGCATTACCACACGCTGTGCGTCACCTTTTAGCGTTCTCAATTTTATTCCCTTTAGTCTTCCATCCAGAAATGCTCTTCTCATCGATTCGTTATTTCCCGCGGTGATTGAAATATCCTCTATTAAAGCACAAATATCGTCCTTGAATGATTCTATCTCCTGAGTACCGTCAAATTCACAAATGTTTCCAAGCAACTCATTTATGTGTTTTCGGTTATTTAATTTTAGCTTATAGGGTTCGTCGAGAACTGGTGCCGTTGGATTCGTTTGGGCGAGTCTGGAGTCTACATTTATTCTTGCTAAACGTTCTTGAACATCTTTAAGCGCGTTTTTCATTTCAAGTAATTGTGTTTTAATCTCTTCTTTTGTAGCCTTCTCGATATTTTTGACTGATAAGAATTTTGTCATTGTCTCGAACATTTTTATTTTCGGTGCAATAATTTTCACTTGATGTTTATGAGAAAAGTAGCTATTCTCGGGGGTTGTTTCGTAAAAATTTAAACTCGCTTCAGAACTTCCGTGTTCTGATCTCGTTTAACTCATATCTGGTTCGCTTGAAATACATTTAATCTCTCGGTACTTTCCTAATATTGAATATACAAAAATACACTTCCTATCATCTCTTTTAAATTTTAACTTCCTACTTCTCCGGATATGTCAATTGATAAATGAATTGGTCAATGAAAATGATTTCTTTCGATAATTTTCAATATGAAGGTATATTCCCTAAGTACATATATTTTTCTTCAATTTTGTATGTTTAAATAATCATTCCAACTTTATGCTATAGAGATGAAAGTCAACAATCGCATTCAAATGTATATATGGATTTCAAATAGATGATGTACTCACTTAACATAAAAACAGTAGCGTTGGTTTCATTTTTCTTCGTAACCCAAGTCCTTTTCACAAGAAGCAATGTGCTTCTGCCTTCCTGGTCCTAGAAGATGATCCGCGGGTCTTGGGATGATTTTCCAAAGAGCTCCTTCAAACGGCAGGGATTTGATGTCGTCAAGTGTGTAGTCCTAGAAGCCTTGTAGATTCTCGATGAAAAAGTCTGTGGATTTCGAGACGTCCTTCTGGAATATTGTCATCGGGTCTTGGGATATTCCTTTGGTTGATCTTCTCTTGAGATTGCGTGTCCTGCTATCTCAATATTTAACCAATGACTTGTCCTGTCACTGTCGCCAATTATGTCATCTCAATATTTATTGAAATCACTTTTTAAAAACAATTGAAGGCCTTCCCGGGTTTAGGAATAATAAAAAGACTTGGATTATATGATTTTATTTTAAGTTACAAGAGTTCTAGCTTCGAGAACTGATTTAAGAATGCCCAGAGCCAGGAGGTCAGTCTGGTTTTATAGAGTCAAAGTGCGTCTTTAATGGTGTCATAATTACTTTTCCTAATCACACACACACACACACAAACACCTCTACGGAGCCCAGATTTGCAGTTCTTCCTCCTCTTGCCCGTAGAATGAGCCTGAGGAGCTGCTTCAGATGATGTTTCTACAGTCATGACCTTGTAAGAGATTCCGTGACTGCTGTTTGAAAGCCGTGCTAATCAGGCTCTCTTTATTCGCAAGGTTGTGGTTTCTCTTTCTGACGAAGAGCCCCGTTATCTGTTCGTTCACCATGTCAACAAGATTTTTGTCATCGCTTTCGGAAGTCTGCACCACGCGTGGTAGGCTGGCCTCTGTGAAGCGGTCCTAATGTCCCAAATTCTCTGGTCAAACAACATCTTTATCACTCCACCGTGTCTGCCTCGACTGAAGGCGGCGCGCTGGGGTGTTCAAGGATTTGTTAACCCTCGTGCTATTCAGCCCATGACACAGCGATCACATCATGGCTTGGGAGCATGAAAACTCGCGCCCACGACATTCTAGGAGGTTTTTCTATATTCCCCTAAAAGGATAGCTCCTTAGTTTATGTCCCACAGACTAGAGCCCATCAGTTCACCAGAGCAGCTGCGCACCTTGCGATGCAGTCTCTCTGGTTCACCTATTCTAGGTCTATAGTCCAATGAGACTCGTAAGCCCTCCCGCGAGCTAAAAGATCCTGCGATCCCTAAGGAGAGGTGTAGTTACGAAGTTCGGATTACTTTCAAAATCCTGTATTACCATACCAATATTTTTGTGCGATACCTGCTACTAGCTTTTACAAAAACCACCTTTAACAGCAATGTATTTCTTAATTTCCAATGTCGACATCGCCGTAAACAAGACTACCAAAAATGCAGGCAGAACAATTATTTTTAAATTAATCTGATAACTAAGCTGTGACAGGTGGAAAATCTGATGCCTTTGGTGTCACAGTGGCCTTTGAATCGAAATCGTTAGAACAAATTTGAATTTCAACATTAAATTAAAAATAATGAGCAACATGCAAATAGTATTCTATTGCTTGATATTAAATACGAATTTCACGAACTATACGAACATGCCTTGGAAAAGTGATTTCTGGTCCTTATCTTCTCTTTCTATGTTATCAGCAATAATATATAAAGAGCAGATATGAATCATCAAACTACCCGGACTCAATGTTCACTACGGAGCAGTACGAGATCTTCAGTATTTTGGAGCGCTGAACACGAATCTGACATCAGTTTTTCCCCAGAACGTTATGTTTTCCCCTAGATGCAGAAAATTCCCCAGTCAATCAGCTTTTCTGGATATAAATGACCCTTGGCAATAAAATTATCTGGAAAAAGATCAGGCATGATATTTTTATGTATTCTGGTGCGCAGAATACTAATCTGAGACTAGTTGCCCCCTATGCCGCTCAAGTGATTTGACAAAATTAAATCAAACTCATACCTTGAGACTAGGCACATACTTTGCTTGAGAGAAATCCATTACAACCTTTCTTAAATATTGGATAAGCCGATATAATTGTCGAAATTCGTCGACGATAAAATAATCTAAGAGTCCTTATACTCTAAGACGAAGAACGAGAGTGATAGGTCGCCACGCAACGTTGATCCTCCCGACAGCTGTGTCCGTTGTTTGCTGCTCCAGTCGACCAATGGCAACACATCTTTTGCGCGCCAACCGCTGATGTACTAAACACGACCCCGCGGGAAATCCAATTTCAATATGGCCGCCAGAAATTACGTCACTAGTCCTGGCGACAGAATAGAAAGTAAGGGTTAAGCGAAAGTCGCATGTTGACTCTTTGTGCGTGACTAAAATTCATAAAGCTCCCTCTCGGTACTTGAACCAATTCCGAGAAAGCACTCTTCCGTTTGAGCCCTGTGTCGATATATAGGATGTTTTTGACACCACCGGGGTTACTGGCAGTGCTTTTTGAGAATCGCCCTTTCAGTCCATATGGTGGAAAGGACAGAGCGAAACTGAGTCGCTTATCTCTCTCTCTCCGAGAAGCGTGGAATTTGCATTGATGTGTGAGTAGAGGACAGCGTCGTCTGTTGGACTCTCCGTCTCATTCTGTCTTGTCGTGAGTGACTGGCAGTATCATAACTAGTATTAACGGCATGAACTAGTGGTCATGACTTCTCTCTCCTGGTTTCCCAGCCCTGACGTTGTGTTTATCTCGAAGCATGTGCGTTGGTAGCGTTTGACAGCTGACTCTTACCCAGCGGTTGATAGGTTGAAAAAAGGAATATATAATGAAGTGAATAATAAGTCTATTAAAGGTAAGAGTGCTCCCCGTGTAATAGGACTCTCGTTCTTCGGACCAACTTTTCTTTATTTCGAGAGGTAAGATCATATATCTCAGGTTTTTAAGGACACTGGTGCCAGTAAGGGTTGTTTGTTGAAAGGTGAGAAACACCTCGTCACAAATTGCCCTTGTTTTTCAAATCATCTGGAAAAAGATCAGGCATGATATTGCTATGTATGTTGGTGCGCAGAATAAGAATCTGAGACTAGTTTCCCCCAGCACATTGGATTTTTCGCCTAGACGCGGAAAATTCCCTAGAAAGTCAGCTTTGTCGGGTAATAAATTGCCCTAGTTTTTTATATCGTCTGGACACAGGTCAGAGCGTATGTCTATATTTCTTGGGGTTGAATACGAATGTGTCATTAGTTTTCTCGAAACACTTCAGGGATTTTCGCTAGACGGGGACATTTCCTTAGAAAATCAGCTTTTTCGGGTATTAAATTACCCTTGCTTTTGAAATCCTCTGTAAGCAAGTTAGAGTATAATATCTTCATGTCTTTTGGCGCGCTTAATACCAATCAGACATTATTTTACCCTCCTTCCGTCAGGGATTTACACTACACGTGAGAAATTCCCTAGAAAATCTTCTTCATTATACATGGAATACTCTTGGTATGGAATTCATCTGAAAAGCGGCTCGAAAATCACATCTTGATGTATTTTGAGGAGATTAATACGAATCTGACCTTGGTTCTTGTCAGCAGGTCAGGTTTTTCTTCTAGATACGATAAATTTCCTGTGAACGCAATTCTCGCGGGTATAACGTCACCCTTATTATATTTAACATCATACATATAATGTAGCCAGGTCTTAGTAGGAGTCCATATAATCTGAGTTATCACTGAAAGCACATCTGACCTGAGTTTTTCCACATTACCTAGGTTTTCATACTATAATTAGAATATTATTATATTGGTTTTCTGGTCTTGCGCACACGTTTGTCACTGTAAGATCCATGCAGTAGTTTTCTTCTTCTCTTTGTTTTTTTTCTCTTACAATCTCCTTTCAACAAAGCTGTTTTTCTAGGGAATTTTCTGCCTGTAGGAGAAAACGCTGATGTGCTGGGGGTAAACTAGTCTCAGATTCATATTCTGCGAACCATAATAAATGAAAATATCATTCCTGATCCTTTTCCGAATGATTTTAAGAACAAGGGCAATTTAATACCCCAAAAAAGCTGATTTTATAGGGAATTTTCCGCGTCTAGAGGAAAACCCCGATGTGCTGGAGGGAAACTAGTCTCAAATTCGTATTATGCGCATCAGAATACATAAAAATGTTGTTCCTGATCTTTTTCTAGATGATTTCAAGAACAAGGACAATTTAGTACCCGACAAAGCTGACTTTCTAACGAATTTTCTACTCTAGGGAAAACTCCGGCCTGCTTGGGAAAAAAGGATGTCATATTCATTTCCAGCGCCCCAAAATACGTATAGGCACCATACTCTGACCTCTCGCACAACCCACATTTTTGTGGGCCTGTGTAATCGTCAAGCCCCATAAATTAAGTACAATGTAAGATATTGAGATCTATATTCATTTTTATATTAAATCCATATTTACAGGATGATATCTCAAAGAGCAGCTCAGCAGCGAATGAACTTGGTTTGGCCAACGTTGGTGGAGTATTTGTTGTATTGATGGGTGGCATGGGAGTTGCTTGTGTAATAGCTGTATGTGAATTTGTATGGAAGAGTCGCAAGGTAGCCGTAGAAGAAAGGGTGAGTTCCATTGAATAATTTACATAATTTTTACCCAAGCGAAATAATAGTTGAAATACCTGGGTTAAAATCTCAGCGCAGTCGTAAGCGTGAGTTTTCTCAAACACTTACACGATTTATTTTCGAACAATTTTCACACAACACACTCGCAGAATATTTATTCCTTCATTCATTTAGTCATTCGTTCATTAATTAACTAATTCAGTCATTCCTTTATTTCTTTGCGGAGTGCAGGAAGAGTACTTAATGTTTCAATAGATATGAGGAGAGTTGACTTGATGATAATTGCTTTAGGTTTGGTTTGATTAAGTTTGAAATTTTTATTTTTGCCTACTGTACCAATAATGAAATGTACCCCTGGACCAATTCAAGTAAACTTTCAAGATGGGTGATTCTGTGCGAGAGATACAATTCAAAATCGTCCACGCACTGATGGTATTTTTTACTATTTTAATTACCCACCTAAGTCCGATTTTTCTAAATTAAATAGGAGAGGTGCAAGTGTAAAGCCCCGCACGACTCCACTCTGGACCTTCGTCCAGTCCGACCGTTCGCTTTTGCTATCGACTACTTCAAGAAATCGAGTATTTAAGTATGATTCAAACTACGCAATTGCTGAACAGGACAACCTAAACGTCCTCAGTTTGCGTAAAAGAAGTTTGTGATTTACTGAATCAAATGCTCAGAAAAAAATCAAATAAGACCACTATAGTGGTCTCCTTTCTATCGATGACGATTTTAAAGTCAGTAGTAACCCTTAAAGAAGCCATTCCTGTGCTATGTTTCGCCCGAATGCCCGATTGCAAACGATAGATTAACTCATTAGTATCAATATATTTCGTAAGCTGCATGTGGACTATTTTTCTAGTGGTTTTCTTATTGCACACCAAATTAAAATACGCATAGAATTTTATGGGGATACGGGATTAGCAACCAATGAAACTAGGTGAATAATCGCTTTTTTTAAATATCCAGAAATCCCTACTCGAAGGGATAATCTGTAAATATAAAGTAGCAGTAGAAAAATTACGTGAAGAGCAAGTTTAATCATTTTAATGGAAATATAATAAAACCTAAGGGAATTTAGCTTGATTTCCCTCAGTTTCTTCACTAAAGCCTAAGGTTTTGTGCCGGGAAAAAATAAATCAGTATCGTTAAACGTTGAGATTAGAGAACTAATATTAGCTTAGGTGGAATGTGGTATAATCTTCTCAACAAATGCCAAATATTTTCGTTTATTTCTGTTTTTCAAAGCATTAAAATTGTATTTATTAGACGAATCTTTATTTTAGGTTCGCACAAGTATCCTTAATTTACGAAACTCGACATGAATTCGTTTTTAATTTCAGTGTTAATCCAGTGAACAGATTTTTTATACTTATGGGGAAAATGTAACAGTGCAAACATTACAAACGCCGAAATTCGGTTGAAACATAGAAGATTTATTTTGCTATTGATATCATCCAGGTGACTCAGTCGAAAGTCATTAGGTGCTTGTAAAATGTTACCTCATCCACTTTAGAAAGATTTTGCGTTTGATTTTGCATCTGATTCAATGTTTGATTGAAAATGTATTTGCAATCGATATTAGTTAGGTCATGATAGGAAAGAAATGCAATGAAGTGTTGGGCATCGGCAACTACCTTTCCTAGATTTTCCACTGTCATTGAATCAATGAGAGTACTTGATCGGTCTGGGGGATGGGTAGTATTATGTGGAACGAAGGATAAATCTGAATCTTGCACAATAGATGTTAAGTTTTTAGTGTAATTACTGGTATCCTTTAAGTTAGTGCTATAGTCCCCTGTAATAATTATATTGCTGAAGTTAGGTACAGAAGCAAGAATTTCAGATTCGAATTTGGTTCCGTAAGAGGCATTTGGAGGCTTATAAATGAAACTCACTAACACACTATGTCCATCATTAGGGCTGGAGACTTCAATGAAAATAAATTTGACGGTAGGATAATTGGTCCACGGACTGACATCAATAATGGGAAAGTTACTAAATATATGTATATCGTAGTTGGTCGTTCCTCGAGAATGATTGGGGGCCCTCTGCTGCCACCGCTGAGGGTTGCAGCATGCAAGCCATTGATGGTAGTGAGCTGCGTGATGGACAGGTAGATCTTACCGGGATAACCGAAAGGGCTACTGTCCAGCTAGAACATCGACAAGAAGTGAAAAGCAGCAGAACGTCAGCAAAGCCTGCTGAAAATGTTTCGATTGGAAGGCCTCAGCCGACCGCTGCCAAAGTAATGCCACGGCAGTGCATTAACTTTTGAACGCATCATGATGAGTACTTGATGCGCTGCCAATCGGAACACGAGATGGAAGCAACCACAACTTCTGTCGAGGGGATGGCCTTCTGTCAAAGATTTGTAGCGAATTTCTCCGAAAACAGAAACAGTGACTGAAGACAAGCTTGCAAAACAAAGGCGTTAAATAATGGATAAAGCTTTTCTTCAGAAGATACAATAAGTAGGAAACTGAAATAAGTAACATCGAGAAACAGGTGCAAGAACAACTAGCTTCATCGCACCGGTGTGCGATTATGTTAGTTGTTATTGCACCTGTTCCTCGATGTTACTTTTTTCAACTTACTACTCATTATATCTTTGCGATTAAAGAGAAGGTTTATGTGCCCAAGACATTTTCAGTTTGACTCTATTGAATGCCCGATCCATACGGGATTTTTCTTGAAATTTGGACTCTTCCCAAGTCGAAATTCACCTCGCAGCTAATGCCGTCCAGCAAGGAAGAAATTTGGACAGCGCTGGGATATCCCCAGGCTATCCTGGATGTCAAATGGACCTTTCTGGGACATTTAAATATTCCACGTGAGATGTTTACAAAAATTCAATATCTCAAGTGGGACATGTGAATATCCCATTAACGTTTCACAGACATCCTGAGGATATCCTTTAGATATATAAATTTTCGCCTTGCAGGATATCCCGACGGATTATTACTAGCATAACCCGGAGAGGGAAAGACTTAACGGTGAATGCAAGTAAGACCAAGATAATGTACTTCAGGAATAAAGGAAGTTAAGTAGAGTAAAAATTAAAGATTAACCGAATAATGGAGGAACTGGTAATGGAGTTGTGTTACTTAGGGTTCTGGTTTAATGCATGGAGCGGCAATGAACTGCAAGTGAGGAAAAGGATTTAGTGTGCGAGTAAAATAATAAGACAAGTTTGGGATGTGTTAGTCTAGGCAGTCCTGTGTTATGGAATGAAGATTTGGGGATGGGTGAAGCATAAGTGTGTGGAAAGTTTTTATGAAAGATTCTTGAGGTGAATCATGGTGGTGGGTTGGAAGTACCCATGTGTATAATCAGATAATAACTAGGAAGAGAGAAATTGATAGTCAGGCAACTTAAGAGTGTTTGATACTTTGAAGAGAAGCTGAAAAGTGGAGAGAGGAGCAAAGTTTCACAAGCATGCCAAAGATATATTCGGAGTAGAGAAAGGATCAGCAATACAGATGATTCAAGGTGGAATAGTGAGAAAAAAAGGCAAATGAGGACAGAATGTGTTATCCAAGAAGGTAGTATAGACTGGTAGAAGATAGAATTCGAAATGGTAGTGAGGCAGGGATAGGAAAGACGGAGGAAAATTATGGAATCAAAATACTACAGTTAGCATGAGATTGTTAAGTAGCTGGGGAAAACAGAAGAACTGACAAAGCTCAAAAAGGAGAGTAAGTGGCATATGATGGGGCAATTCCTAATGGAAGAGGGAGTGAGAGTATGTCGATACTGGATGAACAGACTTGAGAAATCATACAGAGTGTGCGATTATGAAGTGAGATCTCGGGCTCAGGCTTCAATGTTTTTTACAGAAGAGTGAGATGGATGAAGGAATTGGAAGAACTGAGGAAAAAGAAGTAATGTGTCGGAAGTTAGACAAAGCTAAGATTTTTGTAATACAAAATTTGATCAGAGATGTAAACTAAAAAGTCGATAAATTTATAAAACTAAAAGATGGTAAGAGGAAACGAAAGCCCTGGAAGCTCACTTGTGAGCAAATACCCTGTAAATAGTAGCGAATAGTCAAGAAGTTAGAATTGAAGCTATTGTTATTATTTTGGCTAATCTTCCACCCACGAGTACTCATGAACTGGTACTTCGCTACTAAACACGGTCGCGAAATGCGGAAAGCTCTAAGTATATTCGTTGGTGTCAGTCGTTGTTTCGAAAATCTATATTCTACTTGCGCATTCGTCTTAATTCGTAAGAGTCCGTCTATAGGGATCCGACAATCACACTTAAGAGTCCTATGGGGATCCAACATTCATCCTGAAAAGCCCATTTAGAGGGTTCCAGCATTCATCTTGGAGAGCCCATTTATATTGGATCCAGCATTCATACTGGAGAGCACATTTATAGGGATTCAATACACATCCTGAAAAGCCCTACAGGGATCCAACATTCATACTGGAGAGTCCATTTATAGGGATCTATCTTTCCTATAGACGTTAGTTCCAATGCCAATGACTGACACCAACCATTCAAAATATTAACGAATATATCGGACGGCGAGAGACATATACAACTTCACACCCGTACACGGACATACGCATACTCAAAAAAAAAAGAGAAAGTTCACAAATTAAAAATGTGATCATCAGCCATAGAAGAGGATTTTAGCGCTGTTCTTGTTCACGCCCAGAAAACTCCGGACGATCCGGCACGTGTTTAGCAATACTGCCTTCTGAATTAGATGTAGCCATTTTCGAGCTTCCAATTTTTTTAAGATTTGTACGCTCCTCGCACGAACGTCCTAGTGGACATTACGACTGTGTGGATGGTGACCTTCGTCACCCTCTACACGGTCAGGATCTCCTGCTCCAATTCTGAATATTTCTGGATCTTCTCAGTATATCGGAACCTAATGTCATTGTTGAGGGTAACGCTTATGTCTTTTATTCTCACTTGTTAAGCACGTTTACCTAACCAGAGGACAGCGGTCCTAGTAAAGGAGAAGATATTCGTTCTTTGGTACTTTATCTGGGCTATATTTGTAGTAAGAATCAAATCTCTCTAGTAAGCCAGTGTTGAGGGACATTTGTTGTTGAATCCTTTCAGCAACATCATTATGCCTGCGCGTTTATTTTTGCGTGGCAAGCATCGTACAACCATCAATGATGTGCTTGATGTTCTCATTGGGATCTCCACAAAGGCGGAATCTGTCAATTGCTGCCGATATACTGAGGATTTGTGTTTGATAAGTCTTCGTTTTGAGAACCCCATCCTGGATAGCAATGACAAATCCTTCCGTCTTCGGAAAGAGTTCTCCAAGCCTTACCCAGAGGTTTAAAGCATCACTTTTCACGCAAGGAAAATCTAATGTTTGGGAGTGTTCTCTGTGCAGATATTCATCCCGCCATTGACTAGTTAGCTGACGTTGTTGAGATGTACGATGTTCTGGAAATAAACAGCTTTCAGTTTTAACGGGGTATACAGGTCAACTATTCATATTTAGTCGTAGAGTAAGATGTTAGTCTTGTTTTAAAAATATTCGCGCGATCGCGCAACATGAGGGTCACACAATTGTCGAACATTTATGATCGTTCTGCCCTCAAGCTTGCGTGGAAGAAATATCATCTCCACAGCTGTCCCCTCATGGTGCCTTCACTGCTTACACATTTTCACGCGTATGATTCTGTCGAGCCTTTTGAGGTCAGTCATGGACCATGAGACCAAACCAAAGGAATATTTTGAGAGAGGAATAGCTTAGGTTTTGATTGACCATGTCATGTTCTTCGCACTGAAGCCAAACGTCAGCATTCGTTGAGTATTTGCCTCTTTACGGGACAAATGCAGCTTTCTGCATTTGTCCAGGATTAGAGTAATCCTGATGTCATGAGAGAACTGCAGCAAGATAGTAAGTAGGCTGTTCAGTTATGACTCTGAGCTTGCATAAACCTTCATGTCATTCATTTACTGGAGGTGAGTGAGTTGAGCTCAGCCACGCTCGCCTCAATTTTTAACCCATAGGACGTGCTGTTGTGTTTGCAGCTGAACGTGTTCAATGATTAACTAAACCATAGTGCGCTCAATGAGTCAATTTGGAAGATATCTCCTTTAGAGAGCTCACAGGCACCTGTACCGGAAGTTGTGCATCCCATCCACACCAGACCCTTTCCAGTTATTAACCCTCCTTAGGATGCAAGTCGTGTCCAATTGACTTGACCAATGAGTACCCCATATTGTCGACGAATATCTAATCATTTTCTCGGCCCTAGGTGGTTGACAATAATTTTGTTTCTTGTTTTGACCATCTGCAAGAGCGCGATAGTAACGTTTTTCGTCTGGCAAGAAAGTCCTATTGTCATTCCTTCTCACGGTAGCTCTCTTAAATCGTCGCAACCGATCTGTCAGGGCCATGAATCTCTGTTTAGGATGGTCAATCACTTCGTCCAGGTTCCTGCATGTTCTTGCACTGATCTCATGTGGGCGAAGGATCTCCTTCATATTGAGAGTCAGTCATTGAGCCCAGTCGCCCTTTCGAAATTGGGAAAAATGTCCCAGTTTTGCTATTATTTCACTAATCTCGGCTTCATGTCGAAACTTCCATGGATGGTCAGACATCTTTCTTGGGGCGTAGCCGTTAGCTGCTCGGACTCTGAATTTTGATGTTCATCATTCTGGCACACGCGACCGCAGCGCAATACGCAAGAATCTGCACCGGCAGCAAGCTCATATCCTGCTGCAAGAACAGAAGCAGTATCTTGGTTTTCGAGCTGTCAAGTAACCGGCGAAGGTCTGTTTTGACTTTAAATTTCGGCACACCGATTCTCATAGATGCTTCTTGATTTGTGAACTCTAGAATGTCGACCATGAGGCCCGCTAAGTCCCACAGAACCGGCTCCCGCTCGTCCATAGCATCTTATGTCACGGGCACATGAACCTCCTCCTCCATCGTATTATATGAGGGTATGAGGTTGCCGTCGGTGCAGATTCTTGCATATTGCGCTGCGGTCGAGTGTGCCAGAATTATGAGCATAAAAAATCAGAGTCCGGGTTGCTAACAGCTGCGCCCCAAGAAAGATGACAGACCATGATTGACCATCCTAAACAGAGACTCATGACCCTGTCACCTCGATTGCGACGATTTAAGAGAATTGCCGGGAGAAGGAATGACGATAGGACTTTCTTGGCAGACGGAAAACGTTTCTATCGCGGTTTGCCAGATTGTGAAAACAAGAATAAAAATTATTGTGAACCATCGAGGGCCGAAGAAATGCTTAGATATTGCTCGACCATGTGCGGTACTCATTGGTCAAGTAAACTGGACACGACTTGCATCCTAAAGAGGGCTAATAACTGGAAAGCATCTAGTGAGGATGGGATGCACAACTTCTGGTACAGATACCTGGGAGCTCTGCTGGAACACTTGAAAACATCTCAGAGCACCCAGGTCACTTTACGTCTTTCATGGCTGAGGGCGTAAGGTATATGATACCCAAAAAGGTAGACTCTGGTAGCCTTGGTGATTAGTAACTAATCGCTTGGCTCGCGACTCTCTATAAGTCTCTCACGGCTATCATTTCTGACTTTGTCTTTAAATATTGTGAGAAGAGCAACGTCATCCTTGAAAAACAAAAAGGTTGCTGTCGAGACTTTCGTGACTGCAAGGAACAAGTCATGATTGACAGTTTAGTAGTGTTGCATGCGAAACATTGCCAACGCAATTTGTACATGGCCTACATTGACTACCAGAAGGCGTTTTCCTTAATTCTTCACCATCATTTACTAGAGGAATACCCGGTCCTTGCTCATTAAAGGAGGTATCTTTCAAATTGATTAATTGAGCGCACTATGATTCAAATTAACATTGAACACGTTCAGTTGCACACCCAACAGCACGTCCTATAGGTTCAAAATTGAGGCGGGCGTGCCTGAGCTCAACTCACTCACCTCCAGTGAATGAACGACATGAAGGTTTATGCAAGCTCAGAGTTGAAACTGAACAGCCTACTTACCATCTTGCTGCAGTTTTCCCATGACATCAGGATAACTCTGATCCTGGACAAATGCAGAAAGCTGCATTTATCCCGTGAAGAGGCAAATAGTCAACGAATGCTGACGTTTGGCCTCAGTGCGAAGAACATGACAAGGGCAATCAAAACCTTAGCCATTCCTCTCTTAACATACTCCTTTGGTTTGGTCTCATGGTCCGTGACTGACCTCGAGAGGCTCAACGGAATCATCTGCGTTAAAATGTGTAAGCAGCGAAGGCACCATGACAGGACAGCTGTGGAGATAATAGTTGTGCCACGCAAGCTTGCGGGCAGAGGGGTCATGAATGTTCGTCAATTGTGTGACCCTAATGTTACACAATCGCGCGAATATTTCCAAAACAAGACTCATATCTCGCTCTATAACTACACATGTATAGTTAACCTGTATACCCCGTTAAAACTAGCAGCTGTTTATTTTAGAACACCGTAGATCTCAATGCCGTCAGCTAACTAGTCAATGGCGGGATGAATAGCTGCCCAGAGAACACCCCCAAACATTAGATCATCCTCGCGTGAAAAGTGATGCTTCAAACCTCTGGGTAAGGCTTGGAGAACTCTTTTCGAAGACGGAAGGACTTGTCATTGCGATCGAGAATAGGGTTCAAAGCGAGGAGTTACCAAACACAAATCCTCAGTATGGCGGCAGTGATTGACAGATGCTGCCTTTATGGAGTTCACAATGAGAACATCGAGCACATCATTGATGGTTGTACGATGATTCACCAACAAAGGGCATAGCAGGATAAGCATGTATATGCTGCCCCCGCTCGGATTTGGTTGAGATTTTTACAGTAATTTGGCACTGATGTAAGATTAAATTTCCCAAAATATTATATTTGAGAAATAATTTTTATGGGAGTTAGGGGGGTTAGAAGAAACATAAAAAATTAGTTTTTCTCAATTTTTTCTTCAAAAAATACGGGTAAAAAAATTTCAAAATTATTTAGAATTTTTTTTTATGGGATGCATTTGAGGAACCATCACCATCTTTCGTCTTAAAAAATCTTTAAACACTGTAGAATAACATATCCGAAACTCAAGACGATCATAGGGGTAGTACATAGTTTAATATAAGAAAGATCTTGGGCGCGTCACGTACAGTATCCAACGCGCTGTACAAGTGCCTCGCTCTGTACGCAACAGCATCTTTAGAAACATTGTGCGACTCGAAATACTTGAGTAATTGGTCAAATTTTTCAAAAATCTGTCAAATTTGAAAAAGGGGGTTCATTCAGTACATGGGCATTAATTATTCATTTTTTACAGAATCGCATAACTTGCACAAGTCACAAGTTGTCACATGTTGCAGTACGATTTCAGACCCCTTATCAAAGGGCGCTTTTTTTATGTGAGTCCCCTCGCTCCTCACAAATTGGGGTGCGTTTTAAATGTGAAGCTCCTCGCCTCTCACGAATCAGGGTGATTTTTTTATGTGACTCCCCTCGCCTCTCATAAATTAAAGTGCTCATTGCCTGCAACATCCCTTCAATTCTCATCGCTATCTTCTTCGATTACAGGAATAATATTGTCACCCTGAAACAATTTACTAAGAATTTCAGCTGGTTTCAAAACTTTGGACAAATATCTCGCGTGAGATAAACAGTGAACTAAAAAGCGAGGGGCCTGACATAAAAAAAGCACCCCAATTTGTGAGAGGCAAGGGGACTCACATAAAAAAAGCGCTTCGATTTGTGAGAGGCGAGGGGACTCACAATAAAAAATCACCCCGATTTGTAAGGGGCAAGGGGACTCACATCAGAAAAGCGCCCCGATTCGTGAGAGGCGAGGTGACACACAATAAAAAATCAACCCAATTTGTGACGGGCAAGGGGACTCACATCAAAAAAGTACCCCGATTTGTGAGAGGCAAGAGGCCTCACATTGAAAAAGCACACCGATTTGTGTGGGGCAAGGAGACTCACATTAAAAGAGCGCCCCGATCCGTGAGAGGCAAGTGGACTCACATTAAAAAAGGACCCCGATTTGTGACGGGGAAGAAGAATCACATAAAAAAAGCGCCCCGATTTGGGAGAAGCGAGGGGACTCAAATTAAAGAAGCACCCTGATTTGTGAGAGGCATGGGGCCTCGCATTGAAAAAGCACCCTGATTTTTGAGGGGCAAGGGGACTCACATAAAAAAGTGCCCCGATTTGTGAGAGGCGAGGGGCCTCGAATTAAAAAAGCACCCTGATTTGTGAGGGGCAAGGGACTCGCATTAAAAAAGCTAGAAAGCTCCCCGATTTGTGAGGGGCGAGGGGACTCACATAAAAAAAGCGCCCTTTGATAACGGGTCTGAAATCGTACTGCAACTTGTGACACCTTCAGAATAAATGACTTGGACAGTAACGGGAAGTTAGTCGGGGTCATCATAGCAGGTACACGAAAGTAGCCGTCTGCTGGCAGCGGGGGGGCTGCCGAGTTGCCGGGCCCGGGGTGGTTTCCCCCGACCGCGGTCGGGGACATGACGGTCGGCAGTAGTTTGGGAATCGCTGCTTTAGACCAATTGCGAATCGCCGCACAAAGGGTAGACGCGAATAGAGAGAGAAGGCATAGGCTATAGAAAATCTACTTGTAAGAGACAGAGATATCCGTACGGTCGGTCGATGGTTTTTTTCAATTCACTCCCATCCCAAAAGAAGTTTCACTTCAAATAAATGAAGACAAAAATTGTTCAACCAAAAAAGATTTACAAAATAGTTATTGCTTACTTTTTAATAAGACAAAAAAAGTTTTTGTTGTAATCGTGAAAAATACTAGTAACCCCTTGACTGAGGATGACATGTATACTCGTCAGACTAGGTGGGCCTACACCTACCAATTTTCAATTAAATCCGTCCAGTAGAACGACCCACACATTTTGGGCCCACTTTGCGATTTTCGTTCTGCACAGTCAAGGGGTTAAAAATAAGAAATGTAAATTTATAGAAAACCAACACAAGATACAATAAAATGTTTGACGGCACAATTCATGTATTTAAAACATAAAAATGTAATAAAAATCGGAAGCCAACTTACTTTTTGAATAAGGCCCGGTACCTGATTGATGTAATAGGACCATTATTTGACCGTCACATCACCCTCATTCACCCAGTGCCGTTTGATCATGTTCGATGGGCAGAGCCACAAGTAACTGCATACCGAACATAATGGCCCTTTTTATATGGACGTACACAATTTTATCCTTTTATCACAGCTTTATATATGCAATCGCAATTGTCTCCAAGTGTCCTACACATTTGTAAATAAGTCAACAAATTCTAATCTATAACAATACTCACTGTCTATTTTATTTCAGAATTTTGAAAGTTACATGCAAAATTCACCCAATTTGAGGTTAGATATTTAACATCTCTCATTGTCAGTTGAATTTACATTTACACGCTTTATACTATGTAAATATTTTACTCACTTTTATATTTCATATTTGTTAGGCCTAATTATTTTCTGCTTATGCATCTAAAATTGTCAAATGACGTCACACATTTACAGTGCGGACTGCGGAGCAGTGATGCTAATGGACCCCGACTTTTTCAACTGCGCAAGCGTTGCGTAGGAAGGGGAAAGCCACGCTATTGGCCGTAATAGCGCGCTTATTTTAAATGCTTCAAATTCATTCTTATTCTCAAGTCGAGAAATTATAATAATTTATGTTGATATGGTTCATATACGTTACTGCAATAACTATAAGATCCATGATAATAAAGCATTTTATTATTATTACTATGGAAAATGTAGTGTACTTAATATACGATTAAAATATCAAAGTTTGTCTAAAAATAGTAAATCAAATTTTTAAATTTGAAAAAAATCTTATTTAAAGGTGTGTATAATGTGTATTAAAATTAAAGCTAAAAAGTTCTTTTTGGAATTTTTATTATAATTCTTTTTCGAGGTTTTTTCCTCTAGATCCGTGATTTTCGTGATATATCATGGTCTTAGTTGATTAAAAGCTATCAATTCCGCTATAATCAACTCTGGGTCAAATAGTGTCAAAAATATTTTTTTCAATGAGATCCCCTTCCTCGCCCCCCCCCCAAATTTAAAACAAATCTAGAATTCAGATAGTATAAAAGATAAAGAATAAAATCTTACGTTCTTCCTTGAAGTGAAAAATGAAAAACAGATCAACGGGATATACATTTTTGGAACTAAAAACTGCATAAAATATATGTGGCTATTAATATGGACGGAAAAATTTGTACCTTTGTTCTTAAATTATATTTTAGTATCAATTAATATTGCACGTATAACATAAACAATGAGGTACTTAGGATTTCTCTTTGGCTGCAGTTCTGAAAATGTTGTTCTTAAAAATATTGACCTAAAAATTAGTACGGTCAGTCGTAAAATAAAATAACAAGATTAACAAAATTATTGAACATCACATGCAGATTAAAACTCGTTGGTATTCTCTCCAGTTGCAGATCTGGTGTTTTTAAAACTATCGAGCTGAAAATTAGTACGGTCAGTCTTAAAATAAAATAACTCAAAGGTTAACGAAATTGCTGAAAATCGCATGCAAATGAAAGCTCGTTGGTTTTCTTTTTAGTTGCAGTTTTAGAAATACTGCTCTTAAAACTATCGACTCATAGCTTCTAATTAACTCAGACCGTGATAAATCCTACAAAAGGTGCCCCTGTTATCGCAGAAAATCACGGATCTAGAGGAGAAAACCTCGAGAAAAAAATTGTAATAATAAATTCCAAAAAGATCTTTTTAACTTTAATTTCAATACAAAATATACACACCGTTAGTGAAAATAAGATTTTTTTCGAATTTAAAATCTTGATTTACTATGCTTAGACAAACTTTGATATTTTAATCGGATATTGAGTACATTACATTTTCCATAGCAATAATAAAATACTGTATAATCATGGATCTTATAATTATTGTGTCGCTCCCTCGTCCACACTCATTCTCTCTCTCTCTCTCTCTTTCTCTCTTCGCGCCCTCCCATCCACCTTCAAAGATTCGAATTATCTCGCGCGTAGAGATTCATACAACGTGGATCAATTCACGACACAAGTGTTACGACGTAACAACATCTCATTCTAATAAAAAAAGTACTTTAGTTTACATCTAAGTGAGTCAGACATGCATTGAAAAAGGAAAGTTATGAACATTTCGAAAATATAAAAAAATGGTTGGGTTCTTTAATTAACATAATATTCAGATAGGTAAGAAGAAGAAAAATATTAGAAATGTTACGTGAAGCATCTTTAATATAGAGTATGTGAATATTTTGAAAAATTAGAATATACAAAAATTTCCAAAAAATTAAAAACCAAGATAATTCTTAAAATGAACAATCATATTCAAAAAAGGAATTCTCAGATATTGCAATTAAGTTTCTAGATAAAGTCAAATCATAAAAAATTCCTCTTAAAAGAGAATAGAATTTTCAAAATTACCCCTACATCACATAGTTATAATTTGACCCAGATTTAGGAAAATGTTTACAATTACGGAAATTCAAAAAGAAAGAAACTAAGAATATGTTCTAAGAAAAGTAACAGAAAAAACTCTTTTTAGAAAGAATAAGAGTCTCTATAAAATTAAAATATCAACACAAACATTGAAATATTTGAATGTAAATAATATTTTCACTGAAAATAAAATATCAATTAATTATAAACATGGAGGAAAAATAACAAGGTATGGTGTACAAAAAATTTTATCAAATAATGTATTAGTTCAATATTAAGGTACTTAATGTTACATAATAAGATTTTGCACATATTTTTGTATATGGCATCTTCCTCAGATGACCTTTGGTTATAGGTAACGAGGGTATACAAATTTATTTTATATAAGTATCTGGGTGATTTATACAATGGAAAATTATGTACATCCTATTAGCAACCTTATTTTTTCATAAGTACCAGGATGATATTTTTCAAAACAATAATTATTACAACATACAACATGTGTAATTATGAAAAATTGTAAAGATAAATTTGTAACTATAAACAAACATGAAAACATGTCAAAAAATTTAACTATAAAATACCTGAAAACGTGTAAAATTAAGGATAATGCCAGAATCTTATTTTGGTAAGTGTCTGGGCTATTTTAAGATTTTTGAAAATATGTACATCCCATTAGGAACTTTATTTTATGAATAAGTATCAGGATAACATTTAAAAAAAACATATTACAACATATATAATGTGTAAAGATTGTAAAAATGGTAAAAAACCTAAACAAATCATTTTTGAATATTTAGGAAAATAGATCATAGTACCCAGATCTGAAATTTTTGGGTGATTCTGAAACCAATCTATTCAGATTATGAAAATTTCCAATTAGGAAAAGAAAACAATCCCAAGTATTTTAATGCATCTCTGAATAAACATCTAAAGAAAAAACATTCTTTTTACAAAAATTTAAATAAAAAGAAGACTTCTTTCAAGAAAATTGAGGTAAAATATTCTGCAAAAGTTATTCATGATAAAATAGACTTCCTTTCAATCTTGATTAAAAATTTGTTTAATAGAGACACTAAACTCATGATTCTTTCCAATGTTCAGAATTTGCTTATGAATCATTTTTAAGATTTCTTTTAGTTAAGTTTTCATATTTTACCTCAATTTTCTTGAAAGAAGTCTTCTTTTCATTTAAATTTTTGTAAAAAGAATGTTTTGAATTTTAGAAATTTAATTAGAAATGCATTAAAATACTTTGGATTGTTTTCTTTTCCTAATTGAAAGATTCAATAACCTGAATAGATTGGTTTCAGAGTCACCCACATAATTTAAAAAGTTATATTTATATACGAATTTTGAAAAACCAGTTGTATATTTGTAGTACTTACGATATGTTATTCTGCTGCATAGTTCATTCGTTACTATTTGCACCGTGGCTGCCAGAAAGTCTTCATTTTCTTCCTCAAATAAAATTTCTGGATGACATTCCCTAATGTATTTACGTTTATATTCTAGTACGGTCTTAACTGCATGCTTTATATAAATAGCATCCATCAAACATGTTTTATAGATTGCATAAATCATGTCAGATTTGGCTGCATATTTCATTTTAGAAACAAATTCATCTCTAAATTCTGTAAATTCAATGTGAAACATCAAGTACTTCTCTTTGCCTTCGGGCATAATTTTGATCACATTTTCTGGATTACAGGAGTGATTTTCGTATTTATAAAGCCAATTCATCGCATCTCGATATGAACTAAGATTTCCAGTCAAATGAGTGGCGATATGATCTGCGGAAAGTAAATATATGGTAACAAGGATACGTTTTTGTACCGTTTTTTAATAAAATTTTTATTAAATTGGAATTAAAAAAAAATTATAGTAATTAAAAAACTACTCACCAGGTATATCTACAGTAAGAGAAGAAATTATGCATGTCAGACCTGTGGATGGAGTGTTTTTATTTATGACAATTTTTTATCGAACATATTAGTGTTATTGAATATAAATTATAAAATATTGTTTTTATATTTTGTAAAAATCAATTGAAGTTCAATAACTTTACAATTTTTAAACTATGTATGCATGATTAAGTGCGTGAATATGACTCTTAGTGGCTGTTTTCGGTTTATCTATTAATAAAAATTCGAATATTAGGTTGAAAATTCATCTTTATAAATTGTAAACTGTTTGTATGTATATCAATTTTTTAAACTGAAAATTAAACTATTCCAATTAAAAATTGAACTATTTTGTTGAAAATTCTTTTTCTATTTGAAAAATTTTTTACGTAAAATGTAACTAATTAGGTTCAGTGTTCCATCATTTTAGTTAAAAATTTATCTCCTGAGTCGAAATTTAATTTTTTAATCTGAAAATTTACCTACTTAATTTCTGCTTACAAACATAGTTTAAATTTCGTTGAAAATTCACCTTTATTAGTGGAAAATCATTGTTTTTCTGAAAATTCATTCATTTGGTTGAAAATTCAGCTATTTCAGTCGAAGATTTATAATTTTTATTCGCAATCTATCTTTTTTGGTGAGAAATTCAACTACTTGGTTGGAAGCAGAACTCTTTTGTTAAAAATTAATTTTTTGTTTGTTTGAAGGTTGATCATTTCAATTGAAAATCCATCTCGACAGTTGAAAATTTATTAATTTGCTTGGAAATACGTTTTTTAACATTGAAAATCAATTTTTTTACACTGAAAATTGAACTCTTCCAGTTTAAAATATAACTATTTTGTTCAAAATGCGTTTTTTAGTTGAACAACATTTTTTGACGCAAAAATAATTTTATGAATTTTGTATACTGTATTCATAACTTTAATGGAAGATTCATCTCTTTGATTTTAAAATTAGGAATATTGTTTAAAATTCGTTTTTTTATGGGTTAAAAATTAATTTTTTTAACTTAAAATTATACTATTTCAGTTGAAAAGTTTACAGTTTGGTTGAAAGTTCGTTTCATAGTTGAATATTAATTTTGTAATTGAAAATTTAACTAATCCAGTGAAATATTCCATTATTTTAGTTCAAAATTCATCTCTTTTGTCAAAAATTAATTTTTCTAACTGTAAATTCACCTATTCATATTTTGGTTCAGAATTGATATTTTTTAGTTGAAAATTCATGTATTTGATCGAAAATTCGCCTTTTCCGGTAGAAAATGAATCTACTAGGCTTAAAATTAATCTTTTTGGTTGAAGATTAAACTATTCCAATTAAAGATTCATAATTTAAGTTGAAAGTTCATCTTTCTGATTCAAAATTCAACAAATTTTTTGAAAATTCGTTCTTTTTTGGTCAAAAATTAATTTTTAAAACTGATAATTAAACTATTTTAGTTGAAAATGTAACTTGTTGAAAATTGATTGTTTTTAGCTAAAAATTCAACTATTTGGTTGAAAATCAATTTTTTAAACTGAAAATTAAACTAATGCAATTTAAAATTGAACTATTTTCTTGAAAATTCTTTTTTTAGTTGAACACTTTTTTACATAAAATTTAACTAATTAGGTTCAGTGTTCCATCATTTTAGTCAAAAATGTTTCCCCTTATTCGAAATCTAACTTTTTAATCTGAAAATTTACCTATTTAACTTCTGCTTAAAAATTTAGTTTAAATTTGTTGAAAATTCATCTTTATTGGTGGAAAACTATTGTTTTTTTTTAAATAAAAATTCATTCATTTGGTTGGAAATTCAACTATTTCAGTCGAAGATTCATAATTTTTATTGGTAATCCATCTTTTTTGGTGGAAAATTCAACTACTTGGTTGGAAATTGAACTCTTTTGTTAACAATTAATTTTTTATCTGTTTGAAGGTTGATCATTTTAATTGAAAATTCAACTCGTCAGTTGAAAATTTAATAATTTGCTTGAAAATATGTTTTTTAAAATTGAAAATAATTTTTTTTTACAACGAAAATTGAACTCTTCCAGCTTAGAATATAACTATTTTGTTAAAAATTCGTTTTTCAGTTGAACAACATTTTTTACGTAGAAATTAATTAATTAATTTTGTATACTGAAATTTTAGCTATTTAATTTTAGTTCGAAAATTGATCTTTTCATTTGAAAATGTATGTATTTTCTTGAAAATTCGTCTTTTTATGGTAGAAAATTAATCTTCTTGGTTGAAAATTCATCTTTTTGGTTACAAATTCAACTATTTTTTTTAATATTTTTTTTGGTTGAAGATTCATAACTGTAATGGAAAATTCATCTACTTGATTTAAAATTTAACAATATTGTTCGAAATTCGTTTATTTTTGGGTTGAAAATTAATTTTTTAACTTAAAATTAAACTATTTCAGTTGAAAATTTTACTGTTTGGTTGAAAATTCGTTTCATAGTTGAACATTAATTTTTTAATCGGAAATTCAACTAATCCAGTGGAATATTCTATTATTTTAGTTCAAAATTCATCTCTTTAGTAGAAAATTAATTTTTCTAACTGTAAATTTACCTATTCATATTTTGGTTCAGAATTGATCTTTTTTAGTTGAAAATTCATGTATTTCGTTGAAAATTCAACTTTTCCGGTAAAAAATGAATCCACTTCGCTTAAAATTAATCTTTTTGGTTCAAAATTAATTTTTTTAACTGATAATTTAACTATTTTAGTTTAAAAATGTAACTGTTTGAAAATGTATAGTTTTTGGTTGAAAATTCAACTATTTCAAAACATTTTCAAATTTGTCAAAAAACAATCCTGAAGATTTTAGGGCAATTTTCCTAATCACGGAGATTTTTCATTTAGTTGCAGAAAAATTCGAATAATTTTTTAAGTTATTCAGGGGAAAACTGAACAATCCCGCGAAAAAATCCCGCCACTGGATAATTTTTCAAAAAGAAACAATAGGATATATGTATGAAATTTCCGAAATTAGAAAATGGCCGACAATTTGCAATTCGAAAATTGGAAAATTTTCGATAAATAAAATTCCCGACAGTTTATGATATTAACGAATTTGAAAATTCCAGAAATGAAACATTCAAGATTATAAAATATTTGGCACAGGGAAATTCTCGAATCTAAATAATTAAAAAAAAATAAAATAATAAAATAATGAGTAATAAATCATATAAAATACTTTCATTTGTTCAAAATATTTTTCTATTAATTTATAATTGATTCATTTTTAGAACACTTTTTCAATTGTTGAGATTCAGGAAATTTATAATACAGGAATTTTCGTGAGTTGGCGGAAATCATCGGAAATTTTCAATCTTGGTAATATTATAAACTGTCGGAAAATTTAATTTGAAAATATTTTCTTTTTTGGGCATTTTAAATTGTCGGGAGTTTTATTTTTCGATTCTTATATTCTAAATTCGAATCATCTCAAAAGATATTTTGAAAATTTCTAAGTTTCGAAAAGATTAAAAAATAATTACACGCTCCAAAAGATTTCAAAGAATTAAAAAACAAAGTGTAGATTTTGGAAGATTCCGAACAAAATTTTGAGAAGCTTTGTTAAAATGTTGAAATGTTTCAAGGTAATAAATAATTTTTCTTAAGGTTTCTGGGAAAATTTTCAATGATTTTTTATTCTAAAAAATTATTCGAAAAGATTTCAAAAGATTTTCTATATTTTTAAATGTATCTAGAAGATTTTGAAGTAATTTTTTTAATTTTGCAGAATTGTAAAAAAATATCTGGAAAATATCGAGTAATTTTAAAAAATATTTAGGGCCGACTGAAAAATCCCCCAAAAGATTAAAAATTGCCAAAGAATAAAATTTCTCACAGTTTATATTACCGATTTTGAAAATTCTCGAAATGAAATTGTCAATATTGTCAACATCCGATAAAGGAAAATTTCCGAATTATAAAATTCCTGAGTCTGAATAATTAAAAAATGGTTAAATAATTTTAAGGCAATTTTTTCAATACTTCATAATTCAGAAAAAAGTTTAGGAAAAATTCAAACCATTTTAAAAGATATTTAGGAATTTTAAAAGTTTTTGGTATATTGAAAATTTGTTAAAACAATAATATTTTCTTTGGGTACATTTTGAACATAGATAAATTTTTTGTTAAGTTTTTTATTTATATGGTGTACCAAACACAAATTTAAAAAAAGGAAAAAAATAACTAAATAACTATAGCGCCAAAAAGAGGCTTTTTGCTTTTAGGAGTTCCAAAAATAAAAATTTGAATTTTTAATAACAGCCATTTATTCTCCAATAAGTTGCTGTTGATAACTTTTTATCCATTAACTATGTTAATTTTTATTCACTTTTTGGTGTTTAGTTAAACAAAAAATTTTACATATTTAAACTTGAAAGCAGAAATATTTTATAACATTGAAAAACGTCATAAATATTTATTGGATACTTCTAAAGAATTAATAGATATTGCAGGTTCTTAAAATTTTCAAAATATTTAAATCACCTTTCTAACTTTGAAAAGAATATACAACTCTACGAAAATTTGACAGTTTAAAAAACATTTTCCGTTTGAAAAAGCACCGTTTTTTTTTTTGACTAAATTATATTCCTAAATATTGCCTACTTACAAAGAATGAATACTGTGTTGAAAGCACGTATTACATATTCCATTTTGAGTTTAAAAAATATTTTCACTGTTGTGAAGCTGTTTTAGAAGCAAGCGAATCTCGTGTATTCATTGTACTGAGAAAACGACCTCCACAATTCACGCAATCTACTGTTTTCGTAATCATACGTTTATCTTACTGGGTGACACAATTTGATGGGTTTTTTGCTTTAACTAGATATACATTTATATAGAATGAAATTAATCAAAAATTACTGCAGTTTTACGTTATTAAAATTAAAAGTTTGCAAAAGCGAGCTTTTTAAAAATTTGTTCAACGGAATAAGCATTTTTCAAAAATGACGTCATTTTAATTTTTTATACTCCTTTTGTATGATTTCAATAAAAGTATTTTTCTTCAAATAAAATAAAATTAGACTCAGGATAAATTGACCTAGTAATCGTTTTCCATTTTTCTATTATTTTGAAAAAAATGACACTAATGCTACTCTTTTCTCAAATTTTTTGCTAATGGAACTACAATATTTTATCACTTTTTCTTTGAACATATCACGAAGAAAAATGGATGTTTAAACGTAACATCTAGATGTTCAGGGTTAACATATTTTATGTTCAACTATAGGACAGTAATCTAGATGTTTAAAGTTAGTATCCGTAAATAACTCAATAACTGATGTTATAATAGAATCAAATAATCGAACAGTAATAAGCAATTTTTAAATAGCGCCTGAAAACTATATTTATAGGTACTAATAGTACTGCATGCATTTAAGATTAATTTTTTTATCACGTGAAGGAAGATTTACTTGAAAGCAGGATTTTAAGTTAAAAAATTCGAATAATTCAAAACAAGTAATTATGAATGAAAACACTAGAAATGTTAATTTACCTTCAAAACGATCGAAGCGTTTACGCAATTTCACTTTTGGTTATTACGTACATATTTTTGTTGCTGTGAATATACAAGAGAACTGGGCGATAGTGAATTAAATCATATTGCGATACCAAATTTTGCTCTGATGTGTCAACTACTTCATAAGAGGCAAAATGTTCACAAAATTAAAGAGTTCTGTAAACTTTACAGTAAAATAGACCATTGTTAGTTTTCTTACAAACTAATATATCTTTGATTTTGCCGAAAATTGGAAACTCGTCGCTGAAATCAATCACGATTGTATAATGACATTTGTACGTAGTATTAAAAATGCTAACAGATTCTGCAGCAAGATAATAATCTATTGAATAAGCAGTCTTATTGACTAAATCGTTTCTAATTTCGAGGCTTAAGTCTGTTAAGCGACCGTTAGAAATCTGGAAATCGAATCCTTCTTTTGATAACAATCTATTCGAAAACAATAATTGTTGCTTCGTTGCAATTGTATGGCAAATGTGAACTCGTGCTGGTACTGAATTAGCAGTTAACTTTCCTTCTCTATTCTTAGATTCACCTCTGAGTGCTTGAAGATTTGCAAGTGATCCCATCAGTAATATTATGAGACGATAGTGCAACATAAAGTGATGATTAGGCTTTAATGGATCAAAAAGTTCTACGTATCTCTCATGGTGTTCAGGAAGCAAGTTCTCTAGGTAGTCAAGCAAATCAGTATCAAAATGTTTATATGATAACAAACAGAAAATTTCTCGTAAATCAATTAATAGTTTCCAGAACTTATTGCCTTCTGGCACAAAGCGACCAAACATAATTAGTGCATAAATAAAAATGTTGGTCATTTCAGCTGCTGGCATTTTTATAAATTTATTTTTTAGCTGGTCCATTCTGATTACCGGGGTTTTGTTAGACTCAAACCGGTAATAAAAATTTCGTAAGATAGAGTTGAAAACATGAAAGTCTATAAGTTTGTCAATAGATATAGGTTGATGGAATATCAAACCAGCCTCAAGTGGCATATCTACCTCAGGAAAATCATGCATTATGTCAGCAATAAAATTTTGTGTGCAGTGAAAATAGCGGACGTCATTAAAAACACAATCTTCCTTAATACCACTTGCTTCAAAATCGTAGCTTTCAACGTCTTTGGCGTAGGTGCTCTCCATTCTCAAAGCGGCATTATTAGGTTTTGTAGCATAGGCTGCCTCATATTGGGACATCTTGCAGAATCGACAGTATACTGTGGCAGAGAAGCTTCCGCTGTAACTTTAAATTACATTTAAACCTTGATTATGACCCTCGATCACTGCAAGAATAAAATGTATCCGTAATGTCTTGCTTTTAGTTCCAACTACGATTCCTTCTTCTGCTGAATAATTGAATTCTTCTATTAATTTTGCAAAAATGACTCTATTACCGTACTTCTTAAGATCGTCGTAATGAAATAACATCGCTACAAACAAATTTTTTAAATTACTTCGAAATGCAGGTGGTATACATTGGAAAGAAACGTAAGCAGCTCCAAGGTTATGGATACCGCTGTAGGAACCGAGAGTATTTCCGGTTTCATAAGCATCGAAAAACATATATAAGGGTATACATACTTTTCCGTTCAATTTTCTTAAATTATTCTTCCATAGTTTTTGTTGCATAATATTAGACATAATAGTAGTTGTCGTACTTAACGAGTTCATGTAATCAAGAATACAGTCAAGAGTATTACCGGTTTCTAAAAAGGCTTCAAATACTTTTCGCAATGGAATAAATTGCTTAAATCGATTTTTCGGTTCTTCACTTCCTACCTTCTTTGAAATAGGATCAATGAAAACACCAAGTTCTCTTAGTTTTTTAAATCTTAAATGTTTAGAACGAACGCTATCAAGTGTGGAAGTGATCACTTGAAACATAGATTCAATTTCATTTTGTCGATCTATAGAAATATTGCTTTCAATCAAAATTCTTTCTATTTTATTCTGGAGAATTTTGAGTGGACCCTTTGCAAAGTTACCCATTCCATCAACAACAGATTGCACAATGTAGGAATTGATGGTTTACTATATAAATTTGTAATCATACGTTGCATTTGAGAATCTACTATTTCAGAAAAACTCTGGTGCACAGAAAAAGCCTTAGACGTACTCGGCAAGGCAGAATCGTTCAAAGGATGATCATTACTTTCGAATATTAAAAAGAAGAAGTATTTACACTTGAAAAAGTATTTTCAGATGTATTTGGTGCCGCAGAACCATTCAGTTCACGCCTGTTATGTACAATGCAAGCAATTTTCGCTTTCAACGATTGACTGTTACTTTTATTATGTGCCTCATTGATAAAAGTACTAGGTGGAATTGTCTTATTTGTTGAAGGAAAGTAATTTTTGTGTTTTATGCTGAAATAAGGCTTGAAAGAGTTAAGCGATGGAAATTTCCTTCCACATTTTTCCAATGTGCACTCATACACACTAGTTCCGCCGAGACTGTGAAATGTTCGCCAATGGCAAACTAAATTTTTCAAAGACGATTCACAAAAATATTTGCGCAAGTGGCAATGCATTTTTCATTCACAGTTTGACATTTTACTCTGAATTTAAATAACGCAACTATACACTTACGTAAATAAATAATAATTTAAATCACAAGGTTCGTCTGTTTAAAATTAGTATCACAAGTATTGTGATGTGTTCTCAAATATGCATCGACAACACTGTTTCAACGCAAAAGTTAAAGGAATAAGAATAATAAGATAATTTAAGTATAGGATATAATTTCTCTCGACTTCCTTTGCAGTTAGGCTTTCGAATTTTGATTTCATGTAAGAACGCTCGAGCAGATTTGATATAACTATTTCTTCTTCACAGGTTCTCCATCCCATAAAATCTCCCTATTAAAGAATGATAAAAGAAATGCGAAATCTAGCAGATCGATTTGTAAGTATCAGAAATTGAATGATAGTTCAATTACAAATGTTTTTAACTTACTTTAATTCAGGTATAAATGCGCAGAGATCAACTGCTACTTCTTCCTGGCAACTATTCAAATCGTCATAATCGGTGAAAATTTTGTGAATGTATCGCTGAATAAAAGTCCATATTAAGTGGCAAGTTTTCGGATAGCTAGCATTGACTGCATGAGAAATCTTGAAGCAAACGTCGACTGCTTTTACAGGACTTTCCATACAGTAGCTGATCCCATCTACATAAATATAAAGAGACTTTGGAGCATAGATATCGCCAACAGCTAGAATGAACGGTTGAAGAGTATCGCCTCGTTCTATTACGGTCTTCTCTCTCTCTCTCTCTCTCTCTCTCTCTCTCTTATTTTCAAATCCAGATCACTCTCATCCTATATAAAGATAATTCAGTTTATAACGTTTTTTGAATTAAAATTTATTTTACAACTACACACAAATCGTTTACTTGTTTGAGATGCTGCTGTAAATGAAAGTAGCGAAATTGGAGAAAATGGTGGAAAATTAAAAGATAAACTTTGAAAAATGTGTGTTGAATCAATTCGAACTTTCAAAAGGAAAAATACAGTTTACAGTGTTACTTTTCGTCCTAATGGGTCTTTCATAAATTACGTTACCAATTTCAGGGCTTAGGAGTCGCGCGTAAAACAACTGTTGGAAACAAGGGTTGGAGGAGAAGGGTCAGTGGAAGTATCGATATGAACTTAGATAACGTTTTGTATGATTCCTAATTAGAAATTAAGAAAAAGTTTGTAAATTTTGCGAAAGATGGCGTTGTAACAGTACAGTTCAATACCAACATAATAAGTTTGAAAATCACTTTCATATTTCAGACTTCGAACTCTTTCCCCTATTTCCCCTTTTTTAGGGAAGTATTTTTCCCCCTGTTTTCAAGGAACTTTCTTCTTTTCTCGTTTTTTCGCTTGAATGCGCACTGAATTAATAAAACCTATTGAGAAAACCCAGTTATTTTTGGGTAAAAGTTAATTTTTTGGGTTAACACGTCTACTATTGTATTCTTGGTTCAGAATTCATCTTTTTTAGAGAAAAATTCTACTATTTAGTAGAAAATTTGATTATTTTGTTGAAAATGCAACTGTTTTGTTAAAAAGTCATATTTTCTGGTCAAAAATTCAACTAAGTGGTTACAAGTTGAACTAGTTTGGTTAAAATTTACTTTTTTGGTCAAAGATCTATCTCATTGGTTTAAAATTAATTTTTTTATGTGCAAATTTAACTAATGCAGTTTTGGTTGGAAGTTGATATTTTTTAGTTATAAGTTCAACTATTTTATGGAGAATTTAACTTTTATAGTTGAACATTTATATATTTTAATGAAAATTCGTATTTTTTGGTAGAAAATTAATCTTATTGGTTAAAACCTTATATTTTTGGTGGAAAATTCAAAAATTTTATTGTAAACTTTTCTTAGAAATTCATTTTTTTAAGATTCATAATTTCAGTAGAAAATTGATCTATTTAGTTGAAAAGTCATTCAATTGGTAGGAAATTGGACTATTTTGTTGAAATATATATTTTTTTTTGTTGAGAACTAATTTTTTAACTGAAAATGTTACTATTCCATTGTTGATTAGAAATTGTTAAATTTATTCAAAAATTGATCTTCTCAAGATTAAAATTCAACTATTATGTTGAAAACTCTTGTATTTTGTTGAACATTGGTCTTCACAAGTAGACAACTATTCTCCTTGATTTAAATCAATCCTTCATTGTGGCTAAACATGCAACTGTTTGGTTGAAAACAAATCTGTTTTTGTTGAGGTTTCAACTATTTGGTTGAAAAATGATCTTTTTTGGTTGATTAGAACTGTTCTTGATTTGAAATTAAAATCTTTTTTCGTTGAAATATGAACTATCACATGTTTTGTTGAAAATTCTACTATTTGATCAAACATGGAACCCGTGTTTTTGGTTGGAAAATTAACTATTTCGCTAAAAAATCATATTGTTTATTTGATAATTCAACTACTTTGTTAAAAATTAATTTTCTTTTCAGGATTCCTTCTTTTGGTTGAAAATTTAACTACTTTGTTGTAAATTAGTTTTATGTGGTTAAAAATCTTTTTTCTCTGAAAATTAAATTATTCATTTTTTGTTTTAAAATTGATCCTTTTTAGGTTAAAAATTCAAATATTTTGTAGGAAATACATGCCTTTTAATGAAAATTCGTCTTTTTGAGTAGAAAAATCATCTTTTTGCTTGAGGACTTGACTATTCTGTTAAAAGTTCGTCCTCATCGGTTGAATTCAACTATTTAAAAATTATTTTGTTGTTGAAAATTGATCTTTCTGGATTGAAAATAAACATTCTCAGTGATCATTAATCCTCAATGGCTTAAAAGTTAACTGCCTTCTAAAACATTAATATTTTTAGATTGAAAATGTAACTACTTGATTAAAGATCAAGCTATTAATTAAACAATTTAACTATTTGGTACAAAATTAAATTTTTTGTGAGAAAATCATATTTTCGAGTTGAAAATCCAACTGTTTTGTGGGTAATTCATATTTTTTGTTGGAAATTCAACTATTTGGCTAAAAATTTAGCTGTTTGTTTTAAAATTCAACTATCTTGTTGAAAATTCATTTTCATTTTAGGATTCACCTCTTTAGGTGGAAAATTTAACTATTTTCTTAAAGCTTTTTTTTGGTCGAAAATTCAACTATTTTGTTAAAAAGTGATCCTTTTGAATTGAAAATTCTCCTTTTGTGGCAGAAGTCATTTTCCGGCTACTTCAATTTAGGGGGTGAGAGGAGGGGTAACTACTAAAGCACAATCGTCAACGAGGGGGCGGGGGGTAAACATAGCCCAAAATTAGTATGGACGACTCCTTATTATTATTATTATATCATTAAGCCGTTTCCCTTTCGGGGTAGGCGTGAATTGCTCGGTTGGAAAGTAGTGATGTCGTCTTTATTGGTGGAAAACTAATTTTTGTTGTTGAAATTTTTCATTTTTTTAATAAAAATGCAACTATTTGGTTGAAGATTAACTTTTTTTGGTGGCAAATTCATTTTTCTTTGGTTGAAAATTAATTGTTTTAATTGAAAATTGAACTATTCCATTTTTGGCTGAAAATTGATTTTTTTTTTTAAATTGAAAATTCAACTACTTGGGTAAAAATTTTATTTTGAATTAATTTTCTACCTCAAAATGTAACTTCCATTTTTTTTATTGAAACTTATCTTTTTTAGATTCGTCTTTATTGGTGGAAAACTAATTTTTTTGGTTGAAATTTCTTATTTTTTTTAATAAAACTGCAACTATTTGGTTGAAGATTAATTTTTTTGGTTGCAAATTAATAGTTTTGGGTTGAAAATGCAACTGTTTTATAAAAAAAAATCGTCTTTTGGTTTAAAAGTTCTAAAATTTGGATGAAATTTTTTTTCTTTCTTGTCTGAAAAATTCAACCGTTTTGTAGAAAATTTTTATTTTTTTTTTCATTAAAAGTTAACCTACTTTGTTAAACATTCATCATTTCAGTTAAAAATTCATATCTGGTTGAAAATTCAAATATTTTGTTGAAGTATTTTTTTCCTGAAAATTTATATTTTTAAGTTGAAAATAAAACGATTTATTTGAAAATTTATGTATTTTGTTTAAAAGTGGTCTATTTTGGTAGAAAATTAATCTTTTTGGCTCAAAATTTATCTTTGTGATTTGAAAATAAAAAAATTTGGTTAAAAGTTCAACTATTTTGTTGAAAATTTATTTTTATTTTGTTTGAAAATTTAATTTGCTGAAAATTCTTTTTTTGTTTTGTTGAAATGTCAACTATTTAATTTTTCGAAGAGAATTCATCTTTTTGTTGATAATTCAACTTTTCGTATTGAAAATTCAATTGTTTTTGGTTGAACATTAATATTTTTTGTTTCAAAATTCATTTTTTTAGGTAGAAAATGCCAGTATTTGGTTAAAAATACAACTATTTTGCTGAAAACTCAAGTATTTTGTTAAAAACTTATCCTTTTTGCTTAAACATTATTTTAGGGTATTTTTAAAGATTCCGAGAAATTTTAAATAATTTTCAATCATCTGAAATGATTTTCAAGATTATTTTAGGGCACTTTTAAAAATTCGAAGAAACTTTCAAGGGCTTGTAAAAGTTATAAGGGATTTCAAAAGATTTCAAAGAATTTTAAATATTTTAGGGAATTTTATAAGATTTCAAGGAATTTTTTAAATTATTTTTATTAATTTGAAGGGGTTTCAAAGATTTGAAGAGATTTAAAATTATTTTTTGGAATTCACCCTGAATTCTTATTAATTTATCCTGAATTCTTTTCAATTTTTTTTAATTCTTTAAATTTACTTGAATTTTTAATTTACTCAATTCTACTTAATTCAATGGATTTTTTTCTTTTTAATTTTTTTAAAGAATTTTTTTTAGGATCGATCAATTGAGAAATTGATCAAAGGGTTTGAAATATTTTAAGGTATTTTTTCAAATACCTTGGCATTTTTAAGAGCTTTAATTTTTTTCTTAAGATTACAAAAGATTTGAAAGGATTTTAAATATTTTGAGTTATTTTAAAAGATTACAAGTAATTTTTAATTGATTTCAGTAATTTAATGGGATTTCAAAGGATTTGAAATATTTGAGGGAATTTTAAAAGATTTCCAGACATTTTTTATTTATTTCAATATTTTTCAAGAGATTTAAACAATTTCAAGGGATTTCGAAGGATCTTAATATTTTAAGGGATTTTAATATCTTAATGGATTTCAAAGATTTTTTGCAATTCATTTGGAATTCTTATTATTTTATCCTGAATTCTTTATTTCCTTTAAATTCTTTTGAATTCTTCTTCATTAACTCAATTCTATTCAATTCAATGAATTTTTTTTCATATTTTTTAATTGTTTTCAATTCACCTGATCGCTTTTTAAATTCAACTTGATTTTCTATGAATTTCAACGAATTCTTTTCATTTAAAAAATTAAAAAAAAATTTCCAATTTATTTAAATTCTTTTTAATTTAACTTGAATTGTTTTCTAGTCATTAGTCACTTCTTGGGCTAGAAATTAGTAGGGTTTCAAAGGTTTCAAGAGATTTGAAATTCTTTTTTGAATTTACCCCGAATTCTTTTGAATTATTTGGAATTCTCTTGAATTTTGTAATTTACTTGATTTTTTCTAAATTCACTCAATTCTATTTAATTCAAGGGACTTTTTGGAATTTTCAAATGTTTTTATTTAATTAATCCTAAATTCTTTTATGCATCCAATTCTTTTGAATTCCTTTGAATTTTCCTAAGCTTATTTCAAAGTTACTGAATTCAATTAAGTTTTTTAATTTTTTAATATTATTTTTAATTTATTATAATTTTTTTAATTCACCTTGAATTTTTATGAATTGCATCGAATTCACTTCAATACTTTTGAATTGAACTTTAATTATTTTGAATTCTTACAAATTTATCCTGAATTTGTTGCTTTTGAATTTTTTTTGTTTTTTTTTTAGTTGATTTTGTCAAATTTACGATTAAAGTGATGTAATACTTGAAGAATGTCAACAAAAATAATTTTTTAAACAATTTATTGTTAATAATATTCTATTAGAATAATGCCAGAAAGTTGCGGGTTTTTCTGAAATTTTCAACTATTTGTCTACTTTTCACTTGGAGGAAGTTGATAATTAATTTAATTTAGCAAAAAGAATTATTTAAACAAATTATTATTTATAACTATCTTCTTCATTAATGCTAGATAGTTGCGTCTTCTTCTGAAATTTTTAACTTTTTATCCACTGTTTACTTAATAAAGTAATTCATAATGAAAGTTAACAAAAATAGTTGTTTAAACAATGTATTATTGTTTATAACTATTTTCTCTTAGATAAATGCTAAAAAGTTGCGGTTTTTTCTAAACGCTTTAACTTTTTGTCCACTTTCCACTTAGTGAGGTAATATTTAATTCAAGTTAAAAATAATGTTTAAAAATAATAATTAAAATAATTAAACAATAATCAATTGTTGAAATAAGCAAGTTTGTTAACTTGCATTATTTATTACTTTACTAAGTAAAAAGTGGGTAAAAAGTTAAAAATTTCGGAAGAAACAGCAACTATTTAGCGTTAATAAAGAAAAAGATAGTTATAAACAATAATAATTTGTTTAAATAATTATTCTTGCTAAATTGAATTATCAACTCACTCCAAGTGAAAATTAGACAAATAGTTGAAAATTTCAGAAAAAAGCGCAACTTTCTTGCATTATTGAAATTGAATATTATTAAAAATAATAATAAATTGTTTAAACAATTATTTTTGTTAACTTTAATTAAGTAATACACCACTTTAATTGTAAATTGGACAATAAGTATAAAGTTTTTGAAAAAACTGCAATTTTCTAGCATTATTCTAAGAGAATATCATTAACAATAATAATAAATTGTTTAAAAAATTTTCTTTGTTAACATGAATGAACTATTACCTCACTATAATTAAAAATTATACAAAAAGTGGAACATTTTTTCGAGAGCGTGCTGCAATTTTTTTTAAATTGCATTATAAAATTGAATAATAATGATTCTTCATTTGTAAAAGTAGCTTTATATTACTGTAATTAATTCTTTTAGTTGAATATTCC